>SKCR01051459.1:0-222824 GCA_019454045.1 Zanthoxylum bungeanum | reverse complement strand
CCTAATGACATTTGTTGGGTAATTGAAGCACGAGTCCGATTGGCAGTGAGTCTTCTGACTCTTTTATTTCACATCTGCCTGGTTTTGGAAGAAAGCACCTATGCAAGAAACGTAGAGCTAAGAAAATGGGTGTTTGTTTCAAATGTGCACGATTTAATTGCAACACTCGTTGTCGTTCTTTAGGAATGGTGTCTGATAATCGCGAAGACAAAATTAAATTCATAGGGATGGCTTGAGTAAGGAGTCTTTAGATGAAATATCTTCAACTCTTGAGACGCATCCCAGTGGATATGTTCACATTGCCATTCACAAATTACATACACAATTCCAAAAAGAAAGACAACAATTAAGTCTCGGGAATCTGACTCAAAAAGACCTGTTTGCCAATTTATAAGAAAATTGGATGGGAATTGTCCTGACGCATAGACGTCAATCAAGCCGTTACTTTTCTTGTAAAATTATATCTCTTTGTCTTTCTTAATAATTGTGATTTGTTTTGTTGTTTTCTTTTATTTTCTCCGACAGGATCCAGACCTTTTTGACTATCACGATATTATTTCGCTACTAATCGTCCTCTGGAAGATACTTGTGCTATTATTACTCACCCTTTTCAGGTACTATAAATTCAGCCCGTCATTGCACTTTTGAAGGCATCCAGAGTTGAAAAAGAAATACAAAAAATATATATGGAAGCCACTTCAAGAAGACGAGTTGAAAACATCTGCGTGTTTTGCGGTACTAGTGTTGGTACTAAGCCACAATACATAGAAGCAGCACAGGAATTGGGTCGAGTCTTAGCAGCAAGGAATATGCACTTAATATATGGCGGAGGCAATCTTGGACTTATGGGGATCATTTCAAAGGCTGTACAGGAAGGAGGCGGTCATGTTTTGGGAATCATCCCAAAACCCTTGGCAGAGGCAAATCTTATTGGATCATCAAACGGAGAGGAACTGATTGTGCCAGGTATGTCTGAACGACTGGTAGAAATGATTAACCGTGCTGATGGCTTTTATCGCTTTGCCAGGTGGCTTGGGTACACTGGAGGAAATTTTTATAGTTCTATCTTGGGCGAACCTGAAACATACACCAGAAACCGCTTGGACTGCTCAACGTTGATGGATTTTATGATTTTCTTTGTGTGTTTCTTGATGATACTCGGAGAAATGGGTTCGTGTCAAAACCTTTGAAAGAACTCCTCTTTCTGCCAGAACTGCTCCGGATCTAATAGACCAACTCATAGCCTATGAACCTCAAGTTGACCATATCCTTTCAAAGATAAATTGGTCTGAGGACGATCGTGGTAAGAGGCGTCGAATTAATCTGGATCTCAACCTTTAATTTCCTGTAGATTTCAGCTAACCAGTACGACCTTCTTAACTCTCCTATTACTTTTAAGACATTGGGGACAATGTCTCACTTAGGTTTGGGGGAGGGAATTAGTTGATTAGTACCTTGTTTTTAGTTTGTGTGTTATTTTTATTTTTAGTCCAAAATTTTTCGAAAAATACAAAAAAATTGAAAAATTTTCAAAAATTACAAAAATATTTTGTGTTTTTTTTTTGTGTTTTTAATTTGACTAAAAAGGTGAAATTGGTAAGAGATAGCTGAGTAAGGAGTTTCCACTCCTGAGACGTATCTCAAGCCTATTTTCGAAACAAATTAATTTTTGTTTATTTTATTTTGAATTATTTAATTTGTAAATGCTCCTTAAAACGGACTAAAAGGAATCTTCATATGCTCAATTGATAGATATTATCAACATATATAGTACATACAGACATAAGCTAAAAGTGAAAAGTTTGTAATATTCAGTGCTCTAGTTTTGGAGAAACATCTCAAAAAGCAGTGGAGTAAAAAAAAAAAAAAAAAAAATTCTGATTTACAAAAATAAAGTATCTAAGATCCGGGTTATTAAGTCTGTAAGGGTGTTTTAACACCTAGTGCCCTAAAACCAACTGGTTTGGGAGTCACTGACCCAAAGCTCGTTACATGGATCGAAGATGCTGCAAATATATATATAATCTGAAGTCTGGGTAATTAAGTCCGTAGGGGTGTCTTAACACCTGGTGCCCTAAAGCCAACTGGTTTGGGAGCCACCGACCCAAAGCTCGCTACATAGACGAAGGTATTGTATATAAATAAAAGTCAAAATTCAGAAAAATCAAAGAAAAAATCAGAAAAATGAGAAAAATTATTCCATTGCTGCCAAAAGGTGTTAAATCTGATAGAACTTTAGGACAAAAATATTACTCTCTTATCAACTCACTGCACTTATGACTGTTGTGGGAAAAAATGAGATGTTTAATATTTTGTTGGCTGTGTATATGAAGAATGGTAAAAATAATCGGAGAATTTACTTATTCTGTAATTTGAATGAAACAAAACAATTATTGACTTGGAGTAAAAGTTTCACCTGATTAGTCACTAACATCTTTATTCTCTTTTCGCTTGTCTTTTTGCTTTTATGTGCATTAGTTTTACTACCTTTTTACTTTTGTAAAATTTTGTGGGTATCATTGCTGTAAACCCTCACGAGACTACAACTCGTCCACTAGGGACACCTAGGGGTTTAAGGCTTGTTGCATACGCTAAATGCAACCGTGATCCCTACGAAAGTGGCTTAGTTTAATTTTAATTGTTTCTTGTATTTTATTTTGTTGTTTTGCTCGAGGACTAGCAAAATGTTAGGTTTGGGGTGTGATGAGCGGAAAATATATCAATATTTACCGCCCCTTTTACTTAATATTTTGTTTAGTTTCTCGGGTTTGATGAACGTTTTGATATATTTTAGTTTATTTTGCAGATAAAATAATATCGGGTCTTAATGAAATCATTTAGGATGAAATATGGGTCAAATAAAGGCAATTATTGGACTTGATATTTTAATTTTGGAGATTGGAAACTTGAAAGGGCGTTTTGACGAAGTGCAGTTTTGGAAATTCCAGTTTTGTGTATCTGTCGTGTTTTGGGCATAACTTTTTACTCAGATATCGGATGGAGCTGATTCAAGTGCCAGATTAAAGAAGACTCAAATTTCTACAACGTTGAAAGAGAAAATATTTTCGAATTCTGATGATTTCATGACAAATATTGATGAACCATCCAGAAGTGTGTGGAGTGTAATTATTAAAAGTCATTATCAATCATTTTCAAAGCAAAATATTAATTAATTAATAATTAATAAAAATTATCAATCAACACCAAACAAGATAAGCAATTAGTGGAGCAATTATGGATTTGGTGGAGTAATTAGTGGAGAAATTAATAATGGATTTGGTGGAGAATTTGATGGATGATTTGATGGTGGCAAAATTTGCCTATTAATACCAAGCCATTTCATTTGTAAAATTCATACTTTCTTCTTTGAAATTCTTAATGAATAAATAAGAAGATTGTATCTAGTTTGTTTATTTTTAGTTTTCAGTAATTAATTTTCAGTTTCGCACTTTCTTTTCTTTACTTTTCAGTTTTTACTTTCCGCAATTTACTTTTACGCACAGTACTTTTCTTTCTTTAATTTTTCTGTTTTTACTTTTCAGTAATGAGGAGGTAACTTCCTCAGCTAGGGTGAAAGGTAATTCTTTTACTATTGCTATTTAGATTAATCTCCCTTAAATATAATATTCACTATTTAAAATATTGACTTAAAAAGGATACCGCTATATTGGTCGGTTGGTAATTCATTTTAATCTGGTTTTAACCTGACTAATCAAGGATACCGCCAGATTGGTCGGTTGGTAATTAAACTTTTTACCGCCTATATGGCAGGTTCATGGACAATCTTTTTAACCGCCTTAATGGCCAGTTGGACTTAATTTGACTTAATCAGGTTACCGCCTATATGGCTGGTTGGTAATGTTATCACAAGTTATATATTATATTATGAGAGATATCTAAATTAGTAGTAGTAAAAGTAATTCCTTTTACCTTAGCATTTTATTGTAATTTACTTTTCAGTATTTACTTTACCGCATTTTTACTTTATGTCTTTTATTTTCAAGTTTTTACTAGCCCTAGTTATGTGTTGTAACTAAATTAGTTATCTGGGGTTGTGATGAAATCCAATATCACCGTTTTATAAGGGTTAGATTATAGTTTGGGTAATATAAATGTTTATTTATTGAGTCTTAATCTTAATGCTTTTTCATTAACTGGCCATTAATAAAATTGAACTGGTAAACTTAAAATGAACTTGGAAAAGAGGTTTTAGGTTTAAGACCTTAGACTCAATAGCCCACGATCTTCCTTGGATAGATAACCCTTTAATAGATTTCCTTACAGGATAGGAATATACCTGTCGGGCGAGGTAGCCATAATTGAGACTTAAACTTAATGAATCCAGATAATTTGGTTGACATAGACATATGGTTCAATTGGGTTAAACTGGGTATTTGTGTCTGACCATCGACAGAGGCTTACACATAATTTAGTGTTCCAGGTTAATAAATCAATATATTACCCAACTTTAAGATAACCACACTTCATCTTTAAAATGATATTGGAAGAATCACAACCCTAGATAGTTTTTAATATTGAATTTTCTTAAAACCTATTTTCGAACCATTTTATTTACTTGTTTTTAAATTTAAAATCGTCACCATTTCAAATCAATCAATCAACTTGTTAGATATTAGTAATCATTTGACCTCATAAAATTGATAGTTTAGATATTAAGTCCTCGTGGGATCGATATTTTTATACTACTTGAACGATACGTGCGCTTGCGTTATACGTGTGTGTTTACGCCGGTCATTCACCAGCCGACCTGCATGGGGAGAAACATCCATGTGTCCGGTTTACCCGAGCCATTCCTCAAAAATACGAGTTATGGGGTAGTAACGCCCCGGCCTCGGGGATTTGATAATGACACCCGGGATTGGCGTGCCACGAGGGGTTCGTGTTTTTCCCACATGTACTTCATCCCTTGGTGCCCTTCCCAATTACTGATCACCCTTTCGCATCGAGCATATCCCAAGAACATTGAACATGGCTTTCGCGTTTAATTAAGCAACACACTTTTTAATTCAGAAAGAGAAAATCGCAGAAAGAGAAAATCGTGTTCATATTCGTGAGACCTGATGTCCTTCTTACAACTGTTGGTGGGTCATTTTAAGAGAGGCTTTACAAAAGTTTTCTGGTTTCGGCCAGCTCATCCAATAACTTTTGTGGTTCAAAGAAAAGGTCTACTGGAATTACTTCCTCAGCATTTCAGCATTCCAAGACTTATTGAGCCAGGTACCGTCCAACTGCTCCAAAAGATAGGTACCCGATCTTATTATCTCTACCATTCTGTATGACCATTCCCATTTGGCGCCCAATGAACCCTCTTCAGATCTTCGGGTATTCAATGTGACCCTCCTTAAAACTGAATCTCCAGGGAGGAAAGATCGAACCTGAACCTTCTTATTGTAGAAACAGGCCATTCTCTGCTGACAGACAGCCGCTTTCATAGCTGACTTCTCCCGCTTTTCTTCGATTAGGTCGAGGTGATTCCTGATGAGTTCTTTGTTCTGTTCGGTCTCAAAATATCGGACCCGGTGGGTGATCATCCCGATCTCTGCTGGAATAACTACTTCGCACCCGTAAGCCAAAGAAAAATATGTCTCCCCGGTGGAGTCCTTGAAGGTTGTCCGATGTGCCCATAATACTTCCGGTAATTCTTCAACCCACAGCCCCTTACAAGATTTGAGCTGGGCCTTCAAATTTTCCTTGATCGCTTTGTTGGTAGCTTCGACATACCGTTGGACTTGGGATGAGTATGTGAATCGAATCTCAATGCAATCTGAAGGTCTTCACATAGCTTCCTGAAACCCTTGCTGTCGAACTGCTTCCCATTATCAGTGACGATGGCTCGGGGAATTCCGAATCGGCAGATGATACTCTTCTTTACGAACTTTGTTGCCCTCTTCTCTGTGATTGTAGACAGAGGTTCGGCCTCTACCCAGTTGGTGAAGTAGTCAATGGCAACAATGCCGTATTTGGCTTGTCCCCGCCCCGCTGGCATTGGCCCGATGATATCCAGCCCTCACTGGGCGAACGGCCAGGGGCTGACTAGTGAAGTCAACTGCTCTGCTGGCTGGTGATGAATTTTTGCATTCTTCTGGCATCCTTCACATTTTCGAGCTACATTCACCCGTCTTGGTGCATGGTCGGCCAGTAGAATCTCTGCCTCAACACCTTATACGCAATAAACTGCCTCGCGTGACTCTCACAAATACCCTCATGAATCTCTCTGAGCACATAATCGATTTCTTCTGTCGGAAGACATCTCAAAAGTGGTACCGTATACCCCCTCCGGTACAGTACTCATTTAATCAGGCAAAACTTAGAGCTTCAGTACCTCAGCTTTCTCGCTTCATTCCTATATTCAGGTATCTCCCCGGTCGCTAAATACCTCTTGATTGGGTCCATCCAAGAGGCATTCTCTTCTATTTCCACTTCCATTACCTTAGGCTTCCCAACACTCATTTCCTACAGACAAATCAAATGGATGGTCCTGGGCTTCTCCAATTTAATGGTGGATGCCATCCGAGCTAACGAGTGTGTCTGATGGTTACTTTCCCGACCAATCTGCTCGAATTGCACACTACCCATTTCTCCGGCCAATTTCTTTACCTTGGCCATATAGGCCACCATGTTAGGCCTCTAGCCTGAAACTCACCCCTCAGCTGCTGGATGGCCAGCTGAGAGTCGCTCTTTACGATTACATCTCGGACACCTACTGCCGTGCACAACCTCAATCCGGCCAAAATGGCTTCATACTCTGCTTCATTATTGGTGGCCTCGAAAGCAAATCTCAATGCGTAGACCACTTCTTCGCCATCACTACTCCGCAAGACGACCCCGGCCTCGCAACCTTGTGAACTAACAGAACCGTCCACCGACAACTCCCACTTTGTCTCTGAAATTTCTAAAATATGTGGTCCAGTAAACTCGACCATAAAATCTGCTAGAGCCTGCCCTTTTATTGTCGCTCTCGGTAAATAAGATATATCGTGTTCACTCAATTCCACCGACCACTTTACTAACCGGCCCGAAACCTCTAGCTTATGCAGGATCTTCCTCAAGGGGTGATCGGTATATACTCCGATAGGATGAGCTTGAAAGTAAGGTCGCAGCTTTCTAGCAGCCATAACCAAGGACAGTGCCACCAGTTCATGAGCTGGATATCTTGTCTCTACATCCAGCAGGGCTTTGCTAACGTAATACACCAGCCTTTGGATCTTATCGGCCTCCTGCACTAGCACCGAGCTCACAACATATTTAGAAACAACTAAATATAAGAACAAAGTCTCACCCGGGATCGGTTTGGCCAAAAACGGGGGTTGGGCTAAATACTGCTTGAGCTGCATGAAGGATTTCTCGCATTCTGTCGTCCAGCTGACATACTTCTTAACCTTATTGATCAATTTGACAAATGGATGACATTTGTCAGTTGCACGGGATATGAACCGGTTTAGTACAGCCACTCGGCCCGTTAAGCTTTACACATCTTTGACTGTCCTTGGAGATTTCAAATCCAGAACTGCTTGGTTCTTCTGTGGGTTCGCTTCTATCCCTCGTGCACTGACCATGTATCCCAAAAAATTTCCTGATGCTACACCGAATGCACACTTCTCTGGGTTCAGCCTCATGCTATGCTTTCTTATCAGCTCAAAGTTTCCGCGAGGTCGGCCAAATGACCCTCCGGCTCCATGGTCATTGTTATCATGTCATCAACATATACTTGCATGGTTTTACCGATGAGGGACTTAAAGAATTTGTTCACAAACCTCTGAAATGTAGCCTCTGCATTCTTCAAGCCGAAAAGCATCACCTTATAACAGTACATCCCCCGATCTGTGTGATGAAGATGTCTTCTCCTCGTCCCCGAGATGCATTTTTAACTGGTTATACCCTGAAAAGGCGTCCATGAAACTGAGCAATCCATGACATGCAGTCGAATCTACCAGTTGATCTACTTTCGGGAGTGGGAAACTATCCTTCGGGTAGACATTATTAAGGTTGGAGAAGTCCACACACATCCTCCATTTCCCACAAGGTTTCTTCACTAAAACCACGTTTGATACCCACTCCGGATATTTTATCTCCCTGATCAAAACCGGCCTTTAAAAATCCCTCCACCTCGAGCGTTTCTACCTCACAACGCTCCTGATTGAATATTCTTTTATTTTGCTTGACCGGCTTGTGTGCCGGATCCACTGCTAAATGGTGGCTGATGAACTTAGGTCTATCATGGGCATGTCACTATGCCCCAAAGCAAAAATATATGCATATTGCTTTAAAAACTTTAGAAGATCCTGCTTCAGGTTTTCCTCCAAACCCGCTCCCACCTTAATAACTTTCCCTGGGCCGAAGAGTTCCACTGACTCCAACACTTCTGCCACCCCCAATCGGGCAAACTTCTCGGACCGTGCGTCTGGAGACTCATCTGTCCCATCCTCCTCCTCCTCCCTTATTCTCTTCTTCCGACTACCCTTATCAATACAAAGATTATCTTTTGAAACGGTGGCGAAACAACTCATGGCTACCTTCTGACTTCCACATATAATCCCGATCCCAGCTCGGGTGGGAAACTTCAGCTTCAAATAATAACACGACATGGCGGCCTTTGTTTTCATCATGAAAGGCCGGCCCACAATGACCTGGTAACTGCTCATGCAGTCCACTACTGTGAAGTCTATCATTATAGTTCGGGTGCGCGGGGAAGTTCCGACTGTCATGGCTAACTGTATCATGCCCAAAGGGACGACTGTTGCTCCCCCAAACTCGTACAAGGGTGTCCCGTCCTGGGTCATTGTAGCATATTATATCCCCAGTCCGTCCAGGGCTTCCTTGGAGTAGACCTGGCCGGCGGTTCGGTTCTGGTTTGGAACCGAACCGAACCGGCCGGTTTCCGGTTCCACACTTAAGTGGAACCGGAAACTTGAACCGAACCGGAATCGATCGGTTCGGTTCGGTTCGAACCTCTTTTTTTAAAATTTCGAAAATAAATTAAAATAAATTACATTAATTTAATAAATAAATAAAATTATTAAATTGAAGAGCTTGAACTTAAATTTTAAAAAAATTAAGTTGCCTACTATCCTCTAGGGGTGAGAGGAATCAAATCTCACGTAGTTCCATTACAATATTAAGATATTTCCCCTTTGTAAATTTACACATTTTGTAATTATCAATCATCATTATCAATTGATCTTTCAGCTCCGGTTCAACTTGCACTTGTTGTTGCAGATGCATTATCGGACAAGACTTCGAAATCATCGGGGGCATCTTCTTGTTGTCTCAGATCAGCTCGAGTCCAATCATCCACACAAGTTGTTGCTTCTAGAGTACTTGGATGTAATGAAGATCGTCTAGCTTCCAATATATTGCCTCCCAAGCTGAAGGCTTGCTCAACCGCAACGGGGAAATAGGTGCTGCCAATATCTCTTTAGCAATAATGATAAAACATGATATATATTTTGATGTTGGTTCCACCATTCAAGGATTTTAAAATTTTTACTAACTAAACTTTCAGTAGGAAACTCGAAATTTGTAGATAAATAATTATCTAATCGGGGTTTTAGTTGTCGTATCTCTATCTTTTTTTATTTCGTTACAGTAATCAAAGATCCCATGCGCTAAGTCTTGTTTGAATTGTCGGTTCGCTACTACTAGATTCACCTAATGTTCCTAAGTTATATCTTACAATATATTCATTAAATAAATCAATTAAATCATTTCTTAATCTCACTATTATTCTTATAATATCAATTTCATTTAATATTCCTAAATAACCATAGTAAGCTTGTAAATCACTATTCAAACCTTCTAATTTAAATTTAGGATCAAAAACAGCAACAATAAGATAAAGCAAATGAATTTCTCTAAAATAATTCAATCATTTTACCTTCATAGCAGTAATGGCTTCGAACAAAACAAAATCATTAGGATCGTTACTTTCAACATGTTCATCCAGAGTACCAACAATATTCAAACTTTCAAGAAGAAATAAATGTGTTGTAGGATAATAAACACCGCTAAAAATTAAAGTAACATCATTAAAAAATTTTAAAATATCTAAAAAAAATTCACAAATATCTCATTGACTGGGAAAAAGTGTGATATTTTGGACATGTTGAGAAAAAAAAAACTAATAATGCATCTTTGTATTGTAATGCTTGACATAAAAGAAAATAAGTTGAATTCCAACGTGTTGGAACATCTCTTGAAAATTTAATCGGTTTAATACCATTTATTTTACAAAACTTAGCATATTCTCTCCTAACTTGAGAATATGACTAAATACAATTAAGTACCGTCTTAATAGGATCAATGAAAGTTGATAATAATTTCAGACCATCTTGAACACATAAGTTAAGGACATGACATGTGTAACAAATATAAAAAAAAATCGACCCCCTAAATTTGGTTGACATATTTCTTTTAAATCATTAATGGATGCAGTATTTGCAGATGCATTATCAAATCCAATTGTTAAAATTTTATCTACTAAACCATATTCATCAAAAATTACTTTCATCATTCTATAAATATTTTGTGCAGTATGTTGGTCATCAAAAACTCTAAATGCAATAAGTTGTTTTTGCATGGTAAATGATGCATCAATCCAATGACAAGTCACACCTATGTATGAGTGTGTTTGCCAATGGGCACTCCAAATATCAGAACATATAGAAATACGACCTTTAATCTATTTAAATATTTCATTAAAAATAAGATGTTTTGTTGTGTTTCGATTCATTTTACTTGCAGCATGATTTAAAGCATTATGCACGTAATTAGTAAAAGAAGTTTTTCACCAAAGCTTAAAGAAAGATGTGCCATACAAGTTATTTCGCAAATTCTTCTCTATTTTTTGCATCAAAATATTTAAATAAATCTACAACACTCGTACCTCTACTAGATGATGCGTACATAGCCATTTGAGTTTGCGTCGTATCAATTCCAAGTTCAATCGCATGATGTCTTTCCAGGTGCTTGATCATATTGTCGTATCCACCAGAAAATTTCTAGGAAACCCCACAATGGTTGCAAATTGCTCTTGAAGTATCATCGTCTTGGCGGTCTAAATGAAAATGAATTTTGAAAACATCCGAGGAACGAGCCTTAACTTCTCTTCTCCGTGATTGTGCACCGACACTAGGGCCGCTCTCTTGGGTTGACATATTAGACATTATGTTCTCAGATGAGCTTGCCATTTTTTTTTAAAGAAATAAGTAAGAAGAATAAGAAAATTGAGAATGATAATAACTAATTGAGATTGAGAATAAGAGAATTGTAAGAATTGAGAGAGTTGAGAAATTGGTGTGTTGAAATAATGAAAAATGAATCATATTTATAGAGTTTTAGAATTTTTTTGATACCAAAAATGGCCAAAAATATAATCGTTTTATTACCGTTATTAGGGATATATTAGGAATTTATTTTTATTTTTTTTAGCCATTATTAACGGCAAATTGTTTTTTTTGTATCAGGGCAGGGAACCGTTGGGGAAAGTAGGGTTCCGGTTGGAACCGCTGAAATACTGTTCCAGCGGTTCCGACCGGTTCGCCTTGGGGTGGAACCCCAATCGAACCGGTCATTCACGGTTTCGGTTGGAACTGGAACCAGAATCGATTGGAACCGGAACCAACTGGTTCGGTTCCGATTCCGAATCGGAATCGTGGCCGGGTCTACCTTAGATATTATATCAACCGCGCTCCCCGGATCCACCAAGATCCTATCTATCTCAGCTCCCCCTATCACCGCCTTAATTATTAGTGCACCGTCATGCGGAAAACTCACCCCATGAGCATCCTCGTCGGTTAACATTATATGGACCGACCAAACTCTTTGCATGCTCTGGGTTTGCCCCAACGATATTACCTCCGACCCTCAGATCCTATTGTAATTCTTCATTGACCGGTTTGAGTCTCCGGCCAGTGTCCTTCCACCGGCGATGGTATACATCTGTATATGCCTCTGCCGCTGCCTGGCCGCCATGGTCCCCTGGTCGATGAACTCATTCAAATACCCGTTTGAGCAATGTTTTCCATTTGCTTCTACAGGTCATTGCAACCTTCCGCTGAGTGTCCCTTCATATTATGATGCACAAAATAATATTTATCACTCTTCTTTTCCATCGGATACTTCCTCAGATTGGGCTCCATCAAGAGGCCCATATCTTGAATTTCCTTCACGATTTGAGCCATCGGCTTGTTCAAAGGCGTATACCCTGCTCCTCCGGCCACATGATTTACTTGTATATGAGCTCTCATCTATTGTGGCGTACTACTGGGAGGCACCGGCCTGAACTCCATTTGTCTTCGATGAGGATTCCTCAACTCTCTATTCGGCCTCCGCGGCATCTCCGACCTCAGCACCTTTTCCTTTTGAACCCCTCCCTTCCGGGCGGCCTTTTCCTCTTCCTCCATCAAAACAAACTTCCTAGCCAACTCTAGGGCAGTGGCGTAGTTTGGAATGTCCTGGACCTTCAAGTGAGTCCACAATCTCCCGACCTTCAGGGCCCCTTTGAGACTTTCCAGAGCCTATGTCGACTCATAGGCCCCGACCTCGAGCACCATATTGTGGTATCTTTCAACAAAGTTCTTTAGAGGCTCATCGTCCCCCTGCTTCATCAACCTCAATTCTCATACTGTCTTTTTTTGGACACTCGCTCCTTGAAGTGTCGGACGAAGGACTTCCGAAGCTGAGAGAAACTGCCGATACCTCCCGGAGTCAAGCTTCTAAACCACAAGATTGCATATGGCCCATCCCACCATTCCTTGGACCTCCATCAACAAAACAAAACTCTCAACATGAGATTTAGAGTCAGTATGGCCCCTGTAGGAGCTCATATAATGCATGGTGAACCGCCTAGGAAATTCAACGACATGATTTCTTCTGTGAAGGGAGATGCCGCCTCCTCGTCCCGACTATCTCCTTTATCTGTCTTCAAGTTATCTTCCCACTTTCTCATTTCCTTTCTGAACCAAGCTTTAATATGGTTGTCAGTGGCCTCACGGTGTCTCCCGCAAACTTCCTAACGCTTTCCGATCCGAACGCGACGTGTTTCGTGACTAGATACTTCTCGATCCCCTCCACTACGTCTTTCATCTTCCCCCTTCTTAGAGAGTGGGCTATTACTGGAGGATTCTGGGGCCCGTCTCTCCCCTTCTTCTTCTCGCATTCTTTCCACCTGCAAAGTTCTTGCTATCACAACCGACCTCAACCTCTGGGGACCCTTCCCCCCGGGTTCATCATCTTCACTTAGGTCTACCACCATATTTCCCTCTGTTATCTCGTTTCTCCTCCGACTCGGACCAGCCTCCAACCTTTCGTTATTCATTTTTTCTAGTCTCTCCAGCTTCTCCAACATGGCCTTCATGAGAGTTTGGTTCTCCTCCCTATCCTTTCGCATACTTTCCTCCATTTTCCCCATCCACTCTGTTGTTGAACTCTCCGACGACCTATGGTTCCCATCTTCCGTCATCGTCTTACCATGCTAGTTGTTTTTTGCTCTTTCCCCACAGACGGCGCCAACTGTTGACGGATGATTTTCGTCCCAGAAGTAGTTTCGAGATAACCCACCTGAGACAATCCTCTTTTAACCTTGAATTTGTTTGTTTATGGGGAGTCCAAAGGCAAATTTGACGAAAAATAAGACAAACACGAGAAATCGAACAGAGAGTGTTTAACGTGGTTCGGCGAAACTAATCCTACCTACGTCCACGGGCACAAAATGGGGTGGGGGTTCATTTTTATTACCAAACCGAGCTCGGCCGACCTATTTTAGTGAAGGTCTAAAGAAACCGAGCAGTTTGTTTCTTTCAATATTTTTTGCAAGTGATTCTCAAAAGGAAAAATTTGTAACCCTTACAAATGTGATCAACCTTCCCTTAATACTAATGGACATTCAACACTATTTCCATATCTTTATGATGTTGGCCCTGCAAGTCTGCGAATTTCCGGCGATTTGACAGGTTCTCTCCCCAATCTGCCATCGCTAAAAGCAAGTCTACCCTCTGATTTCCCATCACATCACGCCGTAAAAGTACTATGTCAAACCTTTTCATTAATGATGATAGTCTGTCGAATTTCGAATGTGATCGTTGATTTTGGAGGGAAAAATCCTACTACTCTGATACGTCGGTCCTCAAGAGGTCGGCCAAGTGATCTGCCGGGCTTCCCAAATTACTTCCGTCCTGACCGAAATATCCGAACTCATCAACTTGTTCCAGAAAGCAAGACAGACCAAGTCGAGCTTCCGGCCTAATGTGGTCGACCTCGGCCTGATGTTGTCGGTCTCTAAAGCCGGTACCATGTTGCATATTCTGGTCGGTCGTACCTAAGAAATCTTTACCCGAGCTCCAAGTCGGGTTGAAAGAACAACATATACCCTTCTGACCCCTGGTCCTTCCGGATGAGAGAGAATTTCCTCATTTGCACTTACCGAACTGTTCAGAAACCTTAGCCGCAGAAATCTCTATAACAACATATGAAAAATTGAGGAAAAATGAGTGAAACCCGAAATCCCGATTTGTACCAATAACTTTATAATTTGTATAGTTCTCAGAATATTGGCCATAACTTTTGCATGTGATGTCCAATCAGGTGATTCAAGAGTTAGAAAGAATACTCAATTATCTAATATTTTATAATTTACAGAAAAGACCGAATCAGAATCCATATTGGTCAAAATCAAACTTGAAGCTGAAACTGATGTAATGTCTCGACATTGAGTAACTCAATGTTTCGACATTTCAAGTTAAAGAGTAAATTTAACTCAATGTTGCGATATCCAGTAACCTAATATCACAACTCCAGCCAATGTCACGACATTGAGACCCTACCCTAGTGTCGTGACATCAATGCGGAAGACTTTAAAATTGAATAAGAAACTTGATTTTTATGATATCCATATAAAACATTTATAGTTACTTCACATACGTTTTTGGGGAGGAAATTAAGATTATTTGAAGGTCAAAATACTCTCTAAACAAAACAACCATTCAAGAAAAACCAAGAACAAGAATATCAAATAAGAATTAAGAAAGAGAATATTGAAGAACTTAAAGATTAAAAATATTGGAAGCGACGCGAGTGCGCAGCAGAAAATTAAAAATTATGATGCCGCTAGCCTTTTACCCAATACTCATTTGTTTTGATTATTCTACAAGCCTAGGCATGTTACTATATATTCTAAGCATAAAAACTTATAAAACATGCAAAGATTATAAACTAAACATGCTAACTATCATAAGAACTCTAATTAAAATAAAGAAAGAAAAAGACTTACTTGAACCGAAGACTCTTCCAGTCCACCCTCCAATCTACAAGCTTTTCTCGAACTCAGCAAGCTCTTCCACGTTCCAAACAACCACCCAAGTGTGTGGCCTCCAAAGGTTCACACACCAAAGCCAAAACTCAACGGCAAGACTATGCCTTGAGTGCACGGGTATTTTGCCCGTGGTGCTAGCCTAGGCAAATACCTCAAAACTTTTAACTTGAGATTCCTCTAGTCAATTAGACTTAAGGATCCTCAAAATCAGTGGCTTACTGTTAAACTTTAGAGTTGCTCACTTATATAAACCCAAGATATGAAGGTTTTGGTGTAAAAATTTGTAAAGAATTCTTTGGTTTATATAGGTGCTCCAAAGACAACAAAGTTAATTAAGAATCCGGTGTGGGATAAATGCTAATTTAATCTTACCCATTGGATATTAATTTAGTGGTTTAATGAGATTATAAAACCCTAATAAGAGTTTGGGCCGAATTGGAATTCAAAACAAATAACAAATAAATAAAATAAAAAAATGAATGGCGCATATGCGCCTTTTTTTAATTTATTTATTTATTCCAATTCCCAAAGTGCCCCTATCGTCATTCACTAATCCCTAAGACACTATGGAACCTCATAAATGATCTGTTTAATAATTAAACACATTGAACCATTTATGAACAATTCCTACAACAATCATATATGTTGTTAAATTTATAATGTGCACTGTTAACCATTGATTTCGACTTTGTTGTGTGTGACCTTTTGGGTTCCCCTCAAGTTGGACATGAAATGAATCGTGATAATTTAATAACGAACATAAATTATCCTCCGATCAGATGGTCGTTCGATTTCAATGACCAAGGTTGACATCTAGCAATATGCCAAGGCCCCTAAATGAGAAGGAAAGATATATACCCATTCTGTATGCGATTTACATATGATACGCTCCATCGTCTCATTGTATCCCCACTGTTTGACCAAGGGTACGAAAAGTGTCAACTCATATAGTCAAAGGTATGATGTTGATAGGGTCATGAATCGTTCTAACCCAAGAATCTCACATGATTCTTCCGCTGCGGCCACAGTCTTAAACACTGATCACACATATCAACCCGCGAACTGGAATACTACTCTTGTAAGAAAATATTATCCGAGAGAGTGGTGATTCTCTGTTGTATCTTTACAAACTTCATGTGTTTCAACAAATGACCCAATCATACCCTTATGACCGGATCTTTTGAACCGGGGAAGGAGAATGTCAAATTTATTTGATCCACACATAAGATTGTAAAGACCTCAAGTCTAAGGACTAGTCATACAATCGATACATGAAAGTTCTCACAGACACACGGGATAAACACTCCATATGAAAACTTTTGGCGGTCAGTTTGATGGACACGAGCAACTCATGCATCCATGTGATACACTAAGCGGATGGATCTCTGCTAGTAGCCTATGAGATCGGCTACCCCACTTAAGGGCGGATCATATCATCATGCTAGTCTCTCCGCTTTGTGAACGCCCAGATTATTCACAAAACTATGACTAGGAACGTTTGAGAGTAATGATTCTCATAAGGCGTGGAAGCCATCATCTTATTACTCCAAATGATTTATTACAGTGTTTGATGATTCATATAATTTATGTAAGACACGTATAATAAGATTGACATTTTATTAATTAATAAAAAAATATTACAAATACATGTACATATAGCCATCCATAAGTTGAGTATAAGGCATATCCCTTACAATCTCTCACTTTTCACTATAGCCAACTAGTATGAATCTGGACACCATACTCTCGAGTGTGTCTATCATGCTTTTGTTGAGTCAGTCCTTTAGTCAGAGAATCTGCAAGATTATCTTCTGTGGGTATTTTCTCTATAATAACTTCTTTTCTCTCAAAAATCCCCCTGATGAGATGAAATCGCCTGAGTACATGCTTGGATATCTGGTGGGACCTTGGTTCCTTTGATTGAGCAATTGCGCCCGTGTTGTCACAGTACATCGTGACGTCATTCTTTATCGTGGGAAGCACTTCCATCTCCGTGATGAACTTCTTTATCCAGACTGCTTCTTTAGCTGCCTCAGATGCTGCAATATACTCGGCTTCAGTGGTGGAGTCCGCTATAGTTGACTGCTTTGAGCTTTTCCAACTGAAAACTCTGTCATTCAAAGTAAACAGATATCCTGTTTGCGATCTGTTGTCATCCCTATCGGTCTGAAAGCTCGCATTACAGTAACTAATGACTTTCATCTCAGAACAATCTCTGTATGTCAAAAACACATCCTTAGTTCTTCTCAGATACTTGAGGATTATTTTGACAGCTGCCCAGTGTTGCTCACCAGGATTTGCCTGATACCTGCTCGTTATGCTAAGAGCATAAGAGACATCAGATCTTGTACATAGCATGGCGTACATGATCGATCCTATTACTGAAGCAAAAGGGATCCTACTCATACGCTCTCTATCTGAAGGAGTATGTGGACATTGCTCCTTAGATAATTTGATTCCATGACAAGTAGGTAAATTACCTCTTTTGGAATCTTCCATTTTGAATCTTTTCAAAACTTTATATATGTATGTAAATTGAGAAAGTCCTAACAACCTCTTAGATCTATTACGGTAGATCTTAATACCGAGGATGTAGGCTGCTTCTCCCAAATATTTCATGGAGAAATTCTGAGATAGTCATTGCTTGGTGGCTTGCATCATGGGAATATCATTCCCGATGATTAATATGTCATTGACATATAATACAAGAAACACAATAGCACTCCCACTACTTTTCCTGTAAACACAAGGCTCGTTTACATTTTTGATGAAGTCAAATTCTTTGATTGTCTCATCAAATCGTATATTCCAAATTCTTCTGGAGGCTTGCTTGAGTCCATAAATGGATCGTTTAAGCATGCATACTTTATTATGATCATCCTTATATGCAAACCCCTCAAGTTATATCATATAGACTTCCTCTACGAGGTTCCCATTAAGGAAAGATATTTTGACATCCATCTGCCAAATCTCATAATCAAAGTGTGCAGCTAGTGCCAGTAAAATTCGAATGTACTTTATCATTGCATCAGACGAGAAGGTTTCGTCATAGTCAATTCCTTGGATTTGTATATAACCTTTCGCCACCAACCTAGCCTTATAGGTTTGGATGTTGCCTTCTACATCAGTTTTACGCTTGTAAATCCACTTGCAGCCTATGGGTTTTATCCCTTCAGGTGCATCCACCAAGTCCCAGACTTGATTCGGATACATAGAGTCTATTTCAGATTTCATGGCCTCAAGCCACTTGACTGAATCAATGTCACACATTGCTTCATCATAACTGGTGGGATCGTCATTATCAATGACCTGATCATGTTCCTCATCAATATGGAAACCATATCTTTCAGGCTCATATCTTTCTCTATCAGACCTTTTAAGTTCATGACCTTGTGGTTGTTCCGTCGCTGCCATTTTGAGGGGCCTGGGGTTTAGTTCTATGTTATTTTTTTCTTCTCGTACCTTATCGAGGTCAAGTCTACTCCCATTATATTTCTTGAGAAGAAATCATTCTCTAGAAATTTAGCATTTCGTGAGACAAATGTTATTTGTTCATTTGGGACGTAGAACACGTATGCTCTTGAGTTTAAGACATATCCTACAAACTTACATTTAACTAACTGCCCTATCATCTAATTTGTTAGTTTGTGTGAGCTTAATATATGCGTCACATCCCCACTCTTAGATAACTAAGAACTATGACGTTTCCCAGACCATAACTCATATGATGTTTGACTAACAGTCTTGGAAGGAACTTGGTTTAGTAGTAATTTGCAGTTTCTAAGCAAGACCCCAAAATGAAAGAGGTAGATCCGTATCTGGCATCATTGATTGGACCATATCTAATAATGTCTGATTTCATCTTTCTGAGACCCCATTATGCTGTGGAGTTCCCGGAGGAGTCCATTGGGAAACAATGCCATTTTCTCTCAAGTAATCTTGAAATTCGTTGCTTAAGTATTCACAAACTCGGTCAGACCTTAGTGACTTAATACTTTTATTAAGCTGGTTTTCTACTTCATCTTTGAAGTCTTTAAATTTCTCAAAGGCTTCAGATTTGTACCGCATAAGGTACACATACCCATATCGTGAGTAATTATCGATAAAGGTAATGAAGTAGGAGAATCCACCTCTAGCGGTGACTAACATTGGTCCGCATACATCAGAGTGTATGAGTTCTAATGTCTCTGCTGCACGCTGTCATTTACCTTTGAAGGGTAATTTGGTCATTTTATCAAATAAACAAGACTCACAAGTTCCATAAGGTTCATATTTGAAGGGTCTGAAATACCCATCCTTATGTAGCTTATTTAATCTTATTTCATTGATATGACCTAAACGACTGTGTCATAGAAGTGATATATTGAGATTATTCGAGTTAACGTTGTATATATTAGAGGTTGGACATCCTTTGTTAGTTTGTAAGACATAGATACCATTATTCAAAATACCATCTCCATATTTTATTTCATTGAAATAAATAGAACATTCATTACAACTTATTAGGCATGAAAAGCCTTTATTACATAAAGAAGAAATTGAAATGATTTCTTTACTAGAGAAGGTACATAAACACAATCTTCTAAGTCTAAAACTAAACCATTTGGAAAAACTAATGAATAAGTCATCATGCACAATGCAGTCAGTTTTGCTCCATTACCCATGCGTAAGTAAACCTCCCTATGACAGAGTCTCCTACTATTTCTCAGGCCCTGCACATTGTTACACAAGTAAGTCCCACAACCGGTGTCAAGCACCCAAGTAGAAGGTTCAGAGTTTTGAGAATATAGTTCAATCATATACAACATACCTGAAGCATTGGGCTTCTTGGCCTCTTGGGCTTCCCTAGTTTCTTTGGCTTTCAAGGATCTGCAGTCTTTCTTCCAATGACCATTCTTTCCACAAAAGAAACATTTTTCCCTTTCCATTTTTCTTCTCCACCTTACCATTGGGCTTTAGGTGATTTGGAGTCCTGGCCTTTGCCTTTTTTTTTGGGCCTCGTGGCTTCAGGTCCGTACCCGTAAGCATGACAAAGGTTTTAAGCTCCGGTTTCAAGTCATTCTCTGCTTGCTTTATGAGATTGTGCAATTCTACTAAAGTAGCTTCTTTATTAGACAGATGAAACTGCATAATAAAGTTAGAGAAGTCTTTTGGTAAGGACTGAAGAATTAGATCGAGACCTATCTCATGATCCATGATGAACCCGAGGTTGGCCAATTTTTCAATGTCGCCAATCATCTTAAGCACATGTCCACTAACAGATCATTCCTTATACCTTATTTGGAATAAGGCACATGACACTTGGAATCTCACGGTATGAATGAAAGTTGCATACAACTCCTTTAAGTGAAAGATGATGGTTTGAGCATCCATATCTTCGTGAGCTTTCTGAAGTTCGTCCGACATAGAGCCAAGCATTATGCAAACTGCTTGCTCATCATCATCGACATGTTTCTTCCAAGCATCAAATGTATTTTGGTCAGCATCTTCTGCGGGTTCATGGGGAAATGGTCTTTCAAGAACATAGAAAATATTTTCTTGTCGTAAGACAATTTTAAGATTTCTAAACCAGTCATTATCGTTGTCCCATTTGAGCTTATGCTCATCAATGATGGAACGAAGTGATACTCTGTTTGCCATTTGAATGTTTGTGAAATATTTTAACTCACCTATTAAGAGAGAATGTTAAAATTAGGAATATGTTTTCATGAATGTTTCATAATAACATGGCTTTTAATTTTATGAAGTTGCTCCCACTCAATTATTTTAAAATTTTAAGTAAATCGCATCAACCTCAATATGATGGATTTCTTGTGGGCAAGGATCCCATTATCATCATATCATAACTCCGACTAGGGCCGGTCGTTATAAAATACGAAAATTAGGTAGATTCCCAACCAATTTATGATATAAATCACAATTCCTTGATCATTGGGTTGGGCAATCAACATGCCATAGCTTATGCTAGTCATTGTGGACACTCAATCTTTGACACTAAGTTATAAGACCACGCCTAAGGGTCGCTGCGTCTTATGAATCAGAAAATTCAAACCATTGCCAATAGTATGATTTAGGGACAAATTGATATTGGTCAGTCTGGTAAAGCCTAGTCCTGCCAATACGGTTTAAGTCATTTGGGTCTATACTTTACAATGGGAGGCAAATTTTAGACTTAAATTATTATTGAGGATTTTATCAAGTTTAAGTGAATAACTGTCAAATGGATTCCTCCATTGAAAATTCCCCAGAGGGAGGGTGGAGCGAACTCTTTTAAATACCCTTACCTCTTAGGCTTTTATTGCCTTGGTGACAGGAATAAACAATAGATCCTCTAAATTAGTCCAACACTTTAAATATGCTTTAAGGTAAGCTTTGAGTAAATGATTATCTAGATGTCTTCACAGCTTTTCCTTTTGGCTATAAAAAGATAGTGAGTGAAGGAAGACACCAAATCATTATCTAACTCTAGTAATACATTTGGTTAAATTAACTTTAGTTTGGAAAGTTTTATTAACGCCTTGGTCCCACCCCACTAGTATCTTTTATAATGTTTTTTATTATAAACAAGTGATTTATATTTATTAGCCTTAAAGGTAATAAATCTCTAAGTTCATCACGGAATAATTACTTAGCTAAAGGATAAGTAATACACTCTCTATTTCCTTAGAAAGTCTCTAGATGCTTGCACCCTAAAATAATCATGCCAATTCTAATCATACATAGAATCATCAAGCATATGAGTTTTAATGTGTTGGAATTATTTTAGGCATTAAATAACTTTGATTAATATTTAATTATGATATTGCATTTTATTTTATTCAAATAAATTTCACAATTCAAATCTTAACCAATTCATGCGAAACTTGTGCCTAAAAGTACTTTCAGGGTGTTAGCTTTCCAAGGAGCTTTTACACACCCAATATCGAGTTCAAATGAGAGAGAACTAATCAAAACAAAAATCGCGCGCTGATACCACTGTTGGGAAGCGGCCGCGAGTGCCCAGCGGAAAATTAAAAATTATGATGCCGTTATCCCTTTGCCCAAGACCCATTTGTTTTGATTATTCTACAAGCCTAGGCATGTTACTATATATTATAAGCATAAAAACTCATAAAACATGCAAAGAACATAAATCTAAACATGCTAACTATAATAAGAACTCTAATTAAAATAAAGAAAGAAAAAGACTTACTTGAACCGAACACTCCTCCAGTCCACCCTCCAATCTACAAGTTTTTCTCGAACTCAGCAAGTTCTTCCACGTTCCAAAGAATCACCCAAGTTTGGGGGTGGGGCCTCCAAAGGTACACACACCAAAGCCAAAACTCAACGGTAAGACTATGCCTTGAGTGCACGAGTATTTTGCCCTTGGTGCTAGCCTAGGCAAATACCTCAAAACTTTTAACCTGAGATTCCTCTAGTCAGTTAGACTTAAGGATCCTCAAAATCAGTGGCTTACTCTTAAACTTTAGAGTTGCTCACTTATATAAACCCAAGATATGAAAGGTTTTGGTGTAAAAATTTGTAAAGAATTCATTGGGTTTATATAGGTGCTCCAAAGACAACAAAGTTAATTAAGAATCCGATTTGGGATAAATGCTAATTTAATCTTAGCCATTGGATCTTAATTTAGTGGTTTAATGAGATTATAAAACCCTAATAAGAGTTTGAGCCGAATTGGAATTCAAAACAAATAACAAATAAATAAAATAAATAAAAAAATGAAGGGCGCATCTGCACCCTTATTTATTTATTTATTTATTCCAATTCCCAAAGTGCTCCTATCGCCATTCACCAATCCCTAAGCCACTATGGAACCTCATAAATGATCTGTTCAATAATTAAACACATTGAATCATTTATGAACAATTCCTACAGCAATCATATATGATGTTAAATTTGTACTGTGCACTGTTAACCATTGATTTTGACTTTGTTGTGTGTGACCTTTTGGGTTCCCCTCAAGTTGGACATGAAATGAATTGTGATAATTTAATCGAACATAAATTAACCTCAAATCAGATGGTCGTTCGATTTCAATGACCAATGTTGACATCTAGCAACATGTCAAGGCCCCCAAATGAGAAGAAAAGATATATACCCATTTTGTATGCGATTTACATATGATACGGTCTCTTGCCTCACTGTATCCCCACCGTTTGACCAAGGGTACGGAAAGTGTCTACCCATATAGTCAAATGTATGATGTTGATAGTGTCATGAATCGTGTTAACCCAAGAATGTAGGGGTTTTTAGGGGGTGAATCCGGTAACGCAGCGGAAGCGGTGAAAATCTGATTTTCAGATTTCAAAACTTTTTCTCAGATTAATTAAATAAACATATTTATTTAACATTCCAATAATCAAATTATGAAAAAAATTCAATAAATCATATTTAAGTGAATTTACCGAAATACCCTTACTTTGTATTTTTGTCCATTTTAGTCCGAAATTGATCTAATCAATTTTGAATGATTCTAAATCATTTCCAAGATGAACTTATGATGTTCAAAACATCAAAACACCAAAAGCACCAAAATCCCCAAAATTGACTCCAAAGCCGTGAGCCTCACAAGGGGGAGGTTTGTGCATTTTGTCATTTCATGCATCAAAACACATCAAGATGTAATCCAATGGTCATGAAACTTTATATGCATCATATACACACACAAATACACAACATATATGAAAAGCCCCAAATTTGGAATTGGTCATGAACCCTAATTTTTCAATTTCCACAAATTGGAGAAATTAGACCAAATACATTAAATCAATTACTTCAATCATCATTCTTCCATCCAATCCAAGTCTCAACACAATGAAACAACTCAAGATCAAATCTAGGTCATTTAAGAGTGGGTCAATAACTCTAGATTAGCAACATGGTTTCCAAAACCTTAAAAGAAAGCTTATTACTACAATAGTCATACACTTCCTTCATCACACATGCTTTACACCTCCATCAAAACTTCCATCAACAAAAACCACAAGGAACAAAGAAAGAAATAACCTAAGGATATCATATATTAAAGCCTAGATCCTAAGGAACAATTTCCTTACTAATAGCAAGTTGGAAAAAACTTACTAAAATCAAGCTTTTCTTTGATCTTCTTTCTTTCTCAAGCTTCCTTTAAGTCTCTTCAATGGAGTTTCTTTTGTTTAAAGTGTATTAGGTTATTATGAAATGAAAAAATGAAAACAATATATACTTGTGCACAAATGGCCTTTGGCCGAAATTCACAAACATATATCAAGATTTTTCATTTCAATTTCATTTCAAAATTATGTAATCAACTTGCATAAATATCTTAATACAACTTTATTAGATATTTATTTAAGTCAAAAAAAGCAACTAACATCATTTACTTTAAATATCCTAATGTAAGATATTTATATTTTAATTAATTTAATCATTTAACAATTAAATAATCAATCAATTAATCAAATACAAATATATTAAATATATGTATAATATTTACATTAAATATTAAAAACATATATTCATTTAGGATATAAGTCAAATAACTCATTTTGATTATTAATTAATGTGTATTTAAATTAATCAAGTATTAAATGTAAATACACAATAATTAGGCAAATGACTATCTAGTCCTTTTAGCATGTATCTTGCGTTTAACCTTTAAACGACTTTATAAATAATCAATATTATTTATTAATGTTGCTCTAGTGCTCTACGAGTATGTTTCATTATTGAGACTCTCTAGATTCAGGTATATCCGTCACGAAATCAAATTTCGTGTCTATAATCTATCCACCCGTAGATTATGACGATCACGGATAATCTCGCTGAACCATACAGGTCGAGGTCATGGCAAATGTATAATTCCTCCGTCACAGGTATCCGGATAAATCCCAGAGATATAGATGTAAACGCCAAATCTATATCGGGATTATCCAGTCGACTATTCTATTAGCAATCTCAAAAAGAATGTTTAGAACTAGCTTCTAAACTTTACCACGGGCCCATGGTTTTATCCGATTGCTAATCATATGGACTACCTATGCTCTGATACACAGAACTGACAGATCCTATCTTGATACACATAGGACACCCTGAGGATCTATCTACACCCAACGAACAGGCGGAGGTCTGATCTAAATAGATCGGTGACGTGACTGCCGTCAAAGTGTAGAAGATGTCTCATGTGCCCACAATGGCATCTCAAGTCTACGAATCACAAGTGCTACTCAACCCAAGAAGATCCTTATTGACGCTGGTGTACCATCCATTAAGAATCTTCGGTGAGTCGTTCAGTGTTTATCCGCTATAAACACCTACACGTCTATACTAGTCTCCAAGACTTATGGTTCATTGAGAAACCATTGTAATCATTTATTCCAGTATACGACATGTACCGGTCTCAACGGGTTTACTATACTGACCAAGTAGTGTAAACCTTGACCAGGAACTGTCTGAGAATGACAACGTCATGATAATTCTCAATGTCCGTTGCGACGCTTTTGCAACTGTATCATGACTAATCATTCTAGGGTCATTACGTCTTTACCATATAGAAAGATAGATTATATTATAGACAATGCATATATTATTCATAATAATAATGTTTTACATAAGTATTTAACAGAAATACAACCAAGAATTGGCGCTCTGAGCACCAACCCCAACAAAATCTCCCACTTGCTCTAGTGCCAATATCGATTGTATCTAATACCCATCGACTCCACGTGTTTATCAAACAGCTTCGGAGGTATGGCCTTCGTCAGCGGGTCTGCTACATTATCTTCACTCGGTACCTTGGCACACGACAATATCCCCTCGCGACACGATCTCTCGAATGATGTGGTACTTGCGTTCCACATGCTTCAACTTCTGATGCGCCCTCGGTTCCTTTGCTTGCGCAATGGCTCCAGTATTATCACAGTATAACGGAATCGCATTCTCGATACTTGGGACAACTCCCAATTCTGTGATAAAGTTCTTTATCCACACAGCCTCTTTTGCAGCTTCAGAAGCTGCAATATATTCCGCCTCAGTGGTGGAATCATCTGTCGATCCTTGTTTGGAACTCTTCCAACAAACTGCACCTCCGTTAAGGGTAAAGACAAATCCAGATGTAGACTTTCTATCATCGGGATCCGATTGGAAATCGGAGTCTGTATACCCATTAACCTGCAGTTCGTTTCCTCCATAAACTATTAACTTATCCTTAGTAAGATACTTTAGGATATGTTTAATGGCCATCCAATGGTCATTACCTGGATTGGACTGATATCGACTAGTTACGCTAACAACGAAACTGATATCAGGCCTCGTACATAACATGGCATACATTATGCTACCCAAACACGAAGCATAAGGTTGGTTAGACATTCTAACCTTCTCATCTTCTGTTTGTGGACACATCTTCTTAGAAAGATGTATCCAATGTCTGAACGGTATGTTTGCTGTCTTACAGTTACCAAAACTATACCGTTCCAAGATCTTATCTACGTACGTTGATTGGGATAACCCAATCAGCCTCATTTGTCTATCTCTATAGAGTTTTATCCCTAAAACATAGGAAGCTTCTCCCAGGTCCTTCATGGAGAAATTCTTACAGAGGTACGCTTTGACGCTTTGCAACATACCTAAATCATTCCCAATGATTAGGATGTCATCAACATATAGGACTAAAAATACGACCATGCTCCCACTGGCCTTCTGATACACACAGGATTCTTCCGAATTCTTGAGAAAACCAAACGATCTAATAATCTCATCGAATCGAAGATTCCAACTTCGTGGAGCTTGTTTAAGTCCATAAATGGACTTCTTAAGCTTACATACCATACCCGAGGTTTCGCTGGACGCGAAACCTTCCGGCTGTTCCATATAGATTTCTTCATCAAGAAATCCATTTAGAAAAGCCGTTTTGACATCCATTTGCCAAATCTCGTAGTCATGATACGCAGCTATAGAAAGCAAAATCTGGATAGACTTAAGCATTGCAACCGGCGAAAAAGTTTCATCGTAGTCGACGCCAGGTTGCTGCGTGTAACCTTTTGCTACCAGTCGGGCCTTGTAAGTTTCTACCTTACCGTCAGGCCCGCGCTTCCTCTTGTAAACCCATTTACAACCGATAGGAACAATTCCTTCGGGAAGCGGAATCAAGTCCCAAACTTGATTTTCATGCATTGAGTCTATCTCGGATTTCATGGCACTTTGCCATTTCACGGAGTCGATGTCCAACATCGATTCTCTATATGTGAAAGGATCTGTCTCTTCAACTAAGAGAACATCCAGACTCTTTTCTTGTATCAAATACACAAGTTGGGTATAGGGCATATCCCTTACAGAAAATTGATAATTTTTATGATTTATTTTCTTTATCTACTCTTTATTATTTTTTTATTATATTGAATACTATGATGTTTTTATTTATATTTTTCATCATGGACTAGAACTTATTCTAGCATTGTAATCGAACCCAATATGAACTTTTATTAATTGAATCTTTTATGATTGATTTGTGACATTCTATATGGATTGTTTATCATTTTTTATGCTTAATGCGTTCTATTTATTGGCCAATAATAAGATAATTGTGGTAAACCCTAAGGAAAATTTGAAAAATGAATTTTATTTTTGCTTTGGGAATTGATAACATGTGATGTCATTCCATTGAATAGATTTTCATGTAGGATAGGAATATACCTGCAGGACATGCGTAAGCATAATTAGAACCTGATCGTAATGAGTTTTGGCTTAGATTAATTATCATAATATAAGTAATTAAATTAAATTGGGTATTTTTACTTGACCATTATAAGAAATTTGTAGATAATTTCGTGTTCTAAGTTAATAATTCATCATAATTGATCGATTATAAATAGAGGAGAAAAATTTAAGAGAATATTGTGGAGAAGTTATGATCTTAGATTCTTCTCACCTTATTATTTTCACTTATTTCAATTTGCGTTTCTTTTATTTTAGTTTATTAGTTAATACATATTCTTTCATAATTGATAGTCTAAATAAGATTATAGTTGAGACAATTTAGTATTTGACATTAAAAATAATTCTCTATGAGATCGATATTTTTATACTACTTATACGATATGTGCGCTTGCGTGCTATATAGAATTGCTATCATTTATATGTGTGAGTGTGTCTATATATATATCGTGTAGGATATGAATATACCTGCAGGACATTTGTAGGCATAATTAGAACCTGATCGTAATGAGTTTTGGCTCGGATTAATTATCATATGAATATAAATAATTAAATTAAATTGGGTGTTTTTACTTGACCATCATAAGAAGTTTGTAAATGATTTCGTGTTCTAAGTTAATAATTCTTCATAATTGATCAGTTATAAATAGAGGAGAAAAATTTAAGAAAATATTGTGGGGAAGTTATGATCTTAGATTCTTCTTACCTTATTATTTTCACTTATTTCATTTTGCGTTTCTTTTAGTTTAGTTTATTAGTTAATACATATTCTTTCATAATTGATAATCTAAATAAGATTATAGTTGATACAATTTAGTATTTGACATTAATAATAATTCTCTATTAGATTGATATTTTTTATACTACGCCACAAAATATATAAGAATAATGACCTAAATTAATAGAAACATGTCAAGAGGCTGTGAGAAATACCTAAAGGTTAATTAATTTAGGTCCTGAAATCTAATAATTATATAAATCCTTATTTGCTCACGCCACTGTAAGAATTGAATCCAAATACCAATTATATGGAGTAGGAATATCTTAAACAAATGAATTAACACTTGTTACAAACAAAAAATACACTAGAGTTTATTATTTTAATGTTCTGAAAATTTTAGGATTCATGGTTTTCTTTAAGATTTCACAATTAGATTATAATATTTTCAGGATGATTTTACTAACATGATTTTGTTTGGTGGGTGTTTAGGATTGCATTATAGGTTGTTAAATATATTATGTTGATAAACTCAATTCAAAAGTAATTTCTTGAAAATAGTAAACTCAATTTAATATTAAAGAAACATAGTAATTTTGGAATTGGAGCCGTTTCAGCAATTGTATAATTACAAATAGTCAAGCAAGGAGAAAATTGTAATTAGAAAAAAAAAAAAAAAGAGGTGAACAATTTCTGAGCTGTCAAACTCACACAGATGTAGACCCGGCCGGCGGTCCGGTTCGGTTCCGAACCGGACGGTACCCGGTTCCACGAGTGTGAAACAGGAACCAGAACCAAACCGTTCGGTTCCGGTTCCGGTTCTAATCGGTTTTTTTTTGCTTTATTGAAAATAAAAAATTGAGATTGATAAATTAATATAATTTAAATTAATGAATTTGAATTTATATAATAAACTTACATTACATAATTACATTAAATTACAAATAAAATTCTTATCTTAAAAAATTAAAAAAAATATTAAATTAAAAGAGATTGAACTTAAATTTTTAAAAACTTAAGTTGTCTACGTATCCTCCAAGTGTGAGAGGAATCAAAGCTCACGTAGTTCCATTATATTTTAAAGATATTTCCCATTGTAATTTTAAAATTATTTAATTATCAATCATCAACAGTGTCTATTGATCCTTCAGCTCCAGTTCAGCTTGCACTTGCAAATGCATTATCGAACAAGTCTTCAAATTCATCAAGGGCATCTTCTTGTTGTCTCAGATCAGCTCGGGCCCAATCATCCACACATGTTGTTGCTTCAGAGTGCTTGGATGTAATGAAGACCGTCTGACTTCCAATATATTGTCTCTCATGCTAAAGGCTTGCTCAACCGCAACGGTGGAAATAGGTGTTGTCAATATCTCTTTAGCAATAATTGATAATACAAGATATACATTTTGATGTCAGTTCCACCATTCAAGGATTTGAAAATTTTTACTAACTAAACTTTCAGTTGAAAACTCAAAATTATAGATAAATAATTATCTAATCCGGGTTATTAGTCGTGTTATCCCTATGTTTTTTATTTCGTTGTAATAACCAACGATCACATGTGTTAAGTCTTGATTGCATTATGGTCATTTCGCTACTACTAGATTGTCCTACTGATTGCAAGTTATATCTTCTAACATAATCATTAAATAACTCTATTAAATCAATTTTTATTTTAGCTATTATTCTTGTAATATGAATTTCATCTAATATTCCTAAATATCCATAGTAAGCGGGCAAAACACTATTCAAACCTTCTAATTTAAATTTAGGATAAAAAACAACAGCAATAAGATAAAGTAAATGAATGTCTTTAAAATAATGCAATCATTTTCGTTTCATAATATTAATAGCTTCAAACAAAACAATATCATTAGGATCACGACTATCAACATGCTCATCGAGAGTACCAACAATATTCAAACTTTCAAGAATAAATAAATGTGTTGTAGGATAATAAACTCCGCTAAAAAAATTTTTAGCATCATTAAAAACTTTTAAAATCTCTAAAATTTTATCACAAATTTCCCATTGACTAGGAAAAAGTGTGATATGTTGAACATGTTGAGAAAAAAAACTACATAATGCATATTTGTATTGCAAAGCTTGACATAAAAGAAAATAAGTTGAATTCTAACGTGTTGGAACATCTCGTGAAAATTTTATCGGTTTAATACCATTAAATTTACAAAACTTGGTCCATTCTCTCATAACTTGAGAATATGACTAAATACAATTAAGTGCTTTCTTAATAAGATCAATGAAAGGTGATAATTTTTCCAAATCAACTTGAACATATAAATTAATGACATGACATGTGGAACGTGTTGGGGTTGGTGCTCAGAGCGCCAATCCGGACCGTATTTATGTCTGATTCATGAATACAAACATCTCATTTTTCCATAATATTACTTAATTATGGTTGCACCTCTTGTTTTTATATACGTATTCGATCTGATTACGATTAGATTGAAACTAAATGTTGTTTAGTGATATGTATATATTGGACAAAGGCCCAATAATATATAATGCAGTACACAGTTACAAAAGCTAGTTTGTAATTGACATTGGGAAGTGTCACTGCTAAATGTATATTATCAAATATAGTTCCTGGTCAAGATTCACTAACACTGGTTGGTTAGTCAAATCTGTTGAGACCAGTACATGTCGTATATCGAGACTTGGTCTGATGGTTTATCTCAATGAACCATGAGTCTATGGAGACTCGTATAGACGTGTAGGTGTTTATAGTGGATAAACATTGAACGACTCACCGAAGATTCTTAATGGATGGTACACTAACGTCAATAAGAATCTTCTCGGGTTGAGTAGCATAGTGGTCCTTCGACTTGAGATATCACTGTGGATGTATGAGACATCCTCGACACTTAGATGGCAGTCACGTCACCGATCTATTTAGATCAGACCTCCGCCTGTTCGTTGGGTGTGGACCGATCCTCAGGATATCCTATGTGTATCAAGATAGGATCCGTCAGTTCTGTGTACAGAGCATAGGTTGTCCATATATTATTAGCAGTCTGTTAAATCTGTGGCCACAGTATACTTCGGAAGTAAGTTCCGAATGTTATTTAGAGATTGTTAATAGATACGTCGACGGGATAATACCTATAGAGATTTAACGTTTACATCTATATCTCTGGTATTATCTGGATACCTGTGACGGATGGATTATACGTATGCAATGACCTCGACCTGTATGATTCAGCTAGTTTATCCGTGGTCGTCATAATTTACGGGTGGGTAAATTATGGACACGAAATTGGATTTTGTGACGGATATACCTGAATCTAGAGTCTCACTAATGAAATATACTTGTAAAGCACTAGGGCAACTTTTATGAATAATGATGATTATTTATAAATCGTTTAAACGTTAAACGAAATATACATGCGAACTGGCCGAACCGTCGTTTCCTAATTAATGTGTGTTTGTATTTAATATATAATATTATTAAATACACATTAATAAATTGTCAAATAAAGGTATTTGACATATATCATTAATATATGTATTTGAGATATTTAAAGTAAATATAATACATGTATTTGAGATATTTGTATTTAATTAATTATTTAATTATTTAATTGTTAAATGATTAATATAATTAAAATATAAATATCTCACCAAATGATAAAGTTAGGAAATGATTATAAGTGTTTATTATTGACTTTAAAGTAAAGGAAATGGTAGTCAAATTAGATTTGACTTCCTTGGATATTTATTTTAAATTGTTAAAATTGAAATATTTTTTTCCTTTATTTTTTACCAATTTTCGGCCATATACCTATATAAATATAATTGCTATATTTTTAAGTTTCTTTTGTTAACTTGTTGAATTTTCATTAAATTGTAATGATCAAATTGCAAGTTGATTAAAGTAAGCTTTAAATGAAAAAATGAAAAATATCTAGATATTTTTTCTTACTACAATTCGGCCAAGGGCTTGATTTGGGTGAGTATATATTGTTTTGTTTCATTTTTAGGGTTTAAGGATTCATAAGTCACAAAATGAAACACAAAAGTAGTTGAGAGAAAAGTTTGAAGAAAAGAAAGAAAATCTTGGAAATCTTAAGGTTTTGTAAGTTTTCTTTCAAATCTTCCAACATGAAAAATGTTTCTAACATGTTTAGCTTCATCTTGTGTTGCTTTGATGTTGTCTCTCTACTTATAGTTTGTGTTTTAATTGTTGTGAACTTGAATGAAAGATGTGTGTATGTAAGTAGCCTTGAAATGATTTCAAAGACTTACTTTTGATTCTTTGAAAATAAAAGTTGTCATTCTAGAGTTAGTAAGCCACTCCTTGGTGACCTGGAATTTTTCTAGAGTTATTTCAAAGTGGTGAGGCTTGATTGGTGAAGTATTGAATGGATTAAAGTGTTGGATTTTGTAAATTTGGTGAAATTGGACAATTTGATGAAATTGAAAATTTTGGGTTCTTAACCCACTCCAAATTTGGGGCTTTTCATATATGTGATGTATTATGGTATGAATATGATGCATGTAAAATTTTGGGTTGATTGGATTTGATCTTGGCTTGTTTTTGAACAAAATGACCAAATTGCAAAAAACTGAAAATTGAGGGTGCTCTCGGCAATTTCAGAAAAATTGGGGATTTGTGTGAAATCTGATTTTGATGCATTAGATGTGTTGAAAAATATTTTAGAAATAATTCAGAATCATCCAAAATTGTATTTGACAACTTTTGGACTAAAATGATCAATTTACAAAGTTTTGAGACAATTCGGTAATTACCAAGAAATTTGATCTCTTGTGTAATTTTTCAGAATTTGATAATTGGATAATTAAATAAATAAATTTATTTAATTGATCCGAGAAAAAAATTTTGAAATCGGAAAATTTTGATTTTCCGTGTTTCCGCTGCGTTACCGATATTCCCCTTAAAACCCCTTCAAAATGGTATCAGAGCGAGTCTGATTCTGGACACCCCGATATGATTAGCCCTTTAAAATCTAATGTTTGTTCTTTTATTTACTTGTTGCATGCATATATTTATTTAATTTGATTAAATAAATTAAAAGAATCTTTTATGGAATATCCCCGCTTAATAAGGTTTTAAAGTAACTGGTATTTGGAATACATGTTTCTTGGTTCTCCTTGTCAATACGGTTTATAAATATTTTTCTGTGACTACATCTGAGACCGTGCCTCTGCTGTGAGGGTGTAGCCGATAGAGATTTATTTATGCCGGATGTATATTAGATACTAGATAAATTCAAGCGAAAGCGGAATCCTGAACGTGCCCTAACTGTCAGGGTTACGCAAGTAACTTGAGTTTATCATTGACGAGTTTAACCTTGGTACGTCTCCTTGTGGGCCTGCCTTATCAGCGACAACGAGAAACGACCAGGACCGGAAACCCATGAGTCACTAGTGAGTGATTGACAATGAGTTGTCTACCTGTGAATATACGTAGGTGAGACCGTGCCTCTGCTGTGAGTCGAAATATATTCATGGAGTCTTCTTCCCATTATGGAATTCGATTTAAATATTGAATTCTCGTTTTTCCATTGGGGATTATGGTATTACGTAAAATAGTGGGAGGCACTGCTAAGTTTAAAAATTCCTTAACTTATGCAGTGTGTATTATTATGGAAATAGCCGCTTGTTTGTTTTCCTTAATCTATATTAGATAGAATTAAACTTTTAATTTATTGCACACATATTTTGATATGTTATCTGACTTGACTCTTGGTTGCAGTTATTCTATAATAGGTTCTAGATACTACTAGACTATGATATTATTAGATTGGTCTAAACCATCGGGAACTATTGTTCCGATTTTCTTCAAAAATCAAGATGGTTAATGACTTAGTTTCTAAGTCATGATAGATAATCTAGATAGATATCCCTTTTAGGATATAATACTTTAGAGAGAACAGTTTCATATGCAGTAAGAATTGACTTGAATTAGTTCATGTCTCGAGATTCTTGACTGACATTAAGAAAGCCCCATTAGGTATTTGTTTATCTAGTAATGACATTTTTTAGCTTTAATGACCTTTAGAGGCAACGTGTCTGACACAATTTGCTAATCAATTATTTACAATTGTTGTGAATAGTTGAAGTCAAATAGTAAAGCTAAAGAAAGGAGATGTGTATAGTTGTGTATAGAAAATATCGATTTTCACAATACTACAACTATAGGTATTGGATACTAGATCTCCCGTCTAGTTATTTAAAATATAAGTTAACGATTGTTTTGATATTTGTCGGAACTCGCGACTATTGGATAGTTACTTGTTCTTTATAAATAATTGTTATATATTTTAAATATAACTAGTAGTGTCATTGACGTAGAGATAAACATTAAGAAAAATTATTCGGTAAAATAAATAATTTAGAACGGTGCTTTATGAGTTTAATCACTTAAGCATTAGATGCTTATTCTGTATGGTAAAGGATGGTTTGATACAAGATCACACCACACATCCTTATCCATTTAATGAATATTGTATTCAGGAAGGTGATTAAAATATCGTTTAACCAATGATTTGTCATTGGACCACCAGATTCATTAAACTGATACATTAGATGTAGGTAGTTTTAATGAATTGTAATTGCTTAAGGTAGTTTTCTTTACTTCGTAACTTAGTTTATAAATTGTCATAACTTAGTTACGTGTTTCTGAAAGAACACATATTGAACGTCTTGAAATGATCAAGCACTTTCAATCTGTTCTAATGAAACGCAGATTGAACATATTTGACTGGTTCAAATATATTCAATCTGAAATTTTGAAAACGTGATCCTTAAAATTCATTACATGTCTTTGAACTGTTCAAAGATATTTGATACGATCAAACATATGAATTTAAAGCAATTAGTTCTAAAGTTATTCAGTGAATATGATTCTTATTCAATATTATTCTTCCACGATTCCATCTTGATGGAATTGAAAAGTGGCAGCAGTCGAATCTTATATGATTTGATTAGTTTGATATTGAATGTTACCAAATTATTTTCAATACTCTTGGGGATATGCTCCAGTAACACTAGTTCATCCTTTTAATTTATGTTCCATTAATTTCCACAGTTGCACATATGATATGTATAGGTAGAAAATCTGAATCTTGAAAAGTTTGAGATTTGAATCTTTCTATTTATATAATAGTTATATAATGGAAATTACTTACACCTCGGAAGTATAAGTAAAATTTTATCATTTATTCTATTATATAGAATATTGTATTCTATTTAATAAAATATCTTTCCTACGATCCTAGGTAATAAAATCATTTTATTACTTGGTGTGTAACATCATATGTTAATTATTATAAAAAGGACTTGACTTATTGAAGTCAAATGTGAGAATGATAAACTATAATTGGAACTACGTAATTAATAAGATGAAACAACCCTTATACATCTTCCGTACAAGTTCAATAGGATAACAGAATCATTTACGAGTATTTGATACTTAATGGTTTTGTTGTTTTCTTATTGAAGAAAATTATCCTATAACTTATAATGGAAGCGATATTTGATATCGATTCTGGAAGTTCACCATTGAACCATAGATCTAAGATTGTTCATAGCTTACTACGATCAAGTTTTGAACTTGATTAAGCTTTCATTATGAATTAGTTCATGATATGTGCTAATTGTTTGCGCAGCGAAAGCAGTGTGAGCTTATTAAAGGTTTGACCTTTACAATATGACAGTGAGAAAAGTTATACTCATTAATCTATTGTAGATTCTGAGGAAACTTGTCTCTAGTCACACTAATTGAATAATTAAATATATATTGGTTAATGTTGATATTAAACTGTACATTTTAGCTAAAGAATGCAAAGTGTCATTTTTGAATGACTTATTCAGATAAGAGATCAGTTGTGATTTCTTTGTTTGAAGAGTTCATTCTGGAATGGCCCTAGAGTTTGTGTTCTGCTGAGATTGCAGTTTAGTGTGCTAGCTTATGGAGCCTATTGTAGACTCGGATAAGTCTTTCGGAAATCCGTATTCTCTATTTTTGATATCAGTCAGATTGTCTGATCTTGTCAAAGTATAGAGAATACATATGTGCTTGAAGGGTTAGTGGGAGCGTACAATTACTTTCTAGTGTTATATATCCTAACAACATTATCATTATTATAGTAATAATGAGATGTTTGTAAGGTAAAATATTTACCTAAGTCATCTTTACTCCGTGAAAGCAGTGAGAGTAGTCTCTGTTATATTTGATATAAAGTTTTATATAAGATATAAAACTTGGAGACTTGTGAGATACTCCTATTAGTCGTGCATTAGATATGATCTAATAAAGGACATAACTAGGCTATCTGTATGACAGTTAGTATAACTGTTGGACAATTATTGTGTGTCTTATATAAAGTATTCATCTTTCGTAAATGATGATTCCTTTTTCGAAAGAGATATTGATTAGAATGTCTAATCAATCTTATGTATCATTTGATGATGACATAATAAATAATTTATAATGTGCGATTGCAGATATCGATTTAATCGTAATTGTTACGAGTTATTTTGATATCCTATAGACCATAGGATGGATCTTGAAACACGTTCTTTGTGATCTTTGAGATATTAAGAACGAGTTTCTAATTCATGGAGAATACATTCTGCAACCAATAGGGCCATATTAGTTTTGAGACTAATTATGACGTTAGACAGTCTACGTCATAAAAAGTCACAAAAGATGCAGTGGGAGTGTCACGAAAGATTCTACTATTTAGTGGAATTAGATGCAACTTATGAAGTATTGACTTATGAAGTTGCATAGTGACCTTATAAATTAGAAGTTTTGTATTGTTGTTGTGCTTGCGGTTGTCTTCATAGTATTTTGGATTTGATCCCTAAATACTTGGACAACTCAGTAGTTATAGCACAATATTGATGTAGCATCAGAGTCATATTAATGTATAATTTAGATTCTACAAAATATGAATGATGCTGACTATGGGAAACGATGGAGTTTTTTTTACAAACTCAATATGTAATAGCGGACCTACTTCTTGTTGCCTACCTCTTAAGTGCTAGGTGAGCTTTTGAGAGCCATGAGTATACGATACACATTAAGATGTGTAAATGATACCGTAGATTGGCACTAGAGCAAGTGGGAGAAATTGTTGGGGTTGGTGCTCAAAGCGCCAATACGGACCGTATTTATGTATGATTCATGAATACAAACATCCTTTTTTTTCCATAATATTACTTATTTATGGTTGCACCTCTTGTTTTTATTTATGTATTCGATCTGATTACGATTAGATTGAAACTAAATCTTGTTTAGTGATATATATATATATATATATTAGACAAAGGCCCGATAATATACAATGCAGTACACAGTTACAAAGCTAGTTTGTAATTGATATTGGGAAGTGTCACTGCTAAATGTATATTATCAAATATAGTTTCTGGTCAAGATTCACTAACACGGGTCGGTTAGTCAAATCTGTTGAGACCAGTACATGTCGTATATCGAGACTTGATCCGATGATTTATCCCAATGAACCATGAGTCTAGGGAGACTCGTATAGACGTGTAAGTGTTTATAGTGGATAAACACTGAATGACTCACCGAAGATTCTTAATGGATGGTACACCAACGTCAATAAGAATCTTCTCGGGTTGAGTAGCATAGTGGTCCTTCGACTTGAGATACATGTGGGACACAGAAACTGGGCGACGCATGCTGTTCTAGGCTCGTGGCCTAGTTGGGAGTACGGAGTAGCCCGCGGGGGACTAAACCGGAGAATAATAGAGTCGCCACCCGGTGTGAACCGGGACAAAGATTTAAGGCCGCACTCACCCCTCACAAGGGAAGACCTCAAACCATTGGGTTCAGAATGGTCTCTTACTTATGCCACTTGTAATGATGTGATTTGTGCAATAATTTAATCGAATCTAGCAAGATACATTCCCAAGGGTATTCTATTTCACATGCATAAGTACAAGGCTCATATCTAAGTTTGCATATAACCTATGTCCGAATTTGCATACAACCTATTTGCATATAACCTATGTCCAAATTTGCACGCATAAAGGTAAATTGAAATACGGCAAGCATGCAAATTCATAAGCACATTATATTCATGGATACGGAAACACAAGCAAACAATAATCATACAAGCATGCATAAAATTGAATCAGAATAATGGCAAGCGCATAATTTCACACACACATTGCATTGATAATCATGGAAGCGCAAACAAACAATAATTATACAAGCATGCATATTAAAGAGAGGCAATTAAGCGCATGATGTAAAAAGATAACTAGAGAGGCAATCATACGTTAAAATAAACATGTCATGGTGCGATGCGAAATGATGCATGATTATGAAAGAAGATGACATACAAAGAAAAACAAATAACGAAATAAAAGGCGCGGTGAAGTATCGTGGTAAAGGTAGACCGTAGGTTTTTTATCCCTCCAAATAGAGGACCTTTAATCCAACTTACTAAGCCCATGCGCATCACATTATAATGCATATAAAATTAAAGACAACAATATTAGACTTCGTATCCCCGACTGAACACGTCTTACATTCAACCGAATATACATCATCTGGCGCGGCAAAGCATCGTGGTAAAGGCTTTTAACCCCTTGACATTGAGGACCTTTAATCCAACTTACTAAGCCCATGCGCTAATAACATAATGCATATAAAAATAAAGACAACAATATCAGACTTCGTATACCTGATTGAACATATTTTACATTCGACCGAATATACATCATCTGGCGCGGTAAAGCATCGTGGTAAAGGATTTTAACCCCTCGACATGGAGGACCTTTAATCCAACTTACTAAGCCCATGCGCTAATAAAATAATGCATATAAAAAATAAAGACAACAATATCAGACTTTGTATACCCGATTGAACACATCTTACATTCAACCGAATATACATCATCCGGCACGGCAAAGCATCATAGTAAAGGATTTTAACCCCTCGAAATGGAGGACCTTTAATCCGACTTACTAAGCCCATGCGCTTTATCTCATCATTACACAAACAAATAACATGCAGAAATTAAATAACGGATAATAAACAAACAAGATAAAATAAATCGAAATATTTGTCGTTTGCTCGAGTGGTACGTGGAGTTGTATCCCAAGTACAGACCGCACTACCGTCCATTCGGATTCGGCTACGAAGTTTACGTCTGGGTTTCCATCCTATATACCACAAGAGGTGACACATTTTCCATTTTATTCAAGGGCCACAACACACATCATTCCACAATACTCATGCAAATAATAAACAATGAAAATACGAATGAAAATAGATGTAAAAAATGTCCTCAGGTCTAACCTTTTACGTTGACTCTCAGACTCGCATTACACGGTGATCAGAAGGGCTAACGCTCCGCAACTTTTCTAGTTCACTGGTTTGAGTATTTCCTCACTGTTTTCACTACTCGGGCTGCTGTTTTCCAACGTTTCGCTGCTATTTTTACTGCTATTTTTCAGTCACTATTTTTGCTGTATAAGGTCACTATTTTTGGGCTATTATTGTGCGGTTTTGGTGCAGTTTGAGGGACAGTTTTGGTGAGGGATAAAAGGCTGATTTGGTGTAATTTCAGGGGTGTAAAGGGGCTGGTTTCAGGCGTTAAGGTTGGCTGGTTTCAGGGGCAGTAACGTGGGTTAATGGAGTGGCAATGGGCAGTTTTCCAAAGGTTGGTGTGGACGGCAATATGAGTCTTTTTTGTGTGAATTATGTGTGTGAGCTGTTATTGTTGAAAAGGCGTGGCAGATTTGTGGCTAATAGCATGTGATGGCTGATTATTGCGTGAAGTAGGGTTTATGAGTGTTATTTATTCACTCGGTTTGCTGAGTACGTGTAAGGAGGGGCAAGGGCTGTTAATGGCGTGAGTGTGTCGTTGATGTGTTGAGGGAATGCGTGGAGGGGCAGTGTGTGCTGATGAACGTGAGGGTGAGGGCCAAAGAGGCAGGTGGCGTGTGCTGATGAACGTGAGAGTGAGGGCCTTTTGGCTTATGGTGGAAGGGCTGAACTTGAGGTTATTTTATTCGGTTGAAGTGGGGTAGTTTGAGTGAGAGAGAGGGAGTTGAGTCTATTAGGGTTTTCTTGTTTTTGTTATTTTCTTGGTCACTGCCGAGTGAGGGCCAGGGTTGAAGTTTGTGTTATTTTTATAGGGACAAGCTAGGGTTTGCATGGATTTTAAGGAAAGAGATCAAGTAAATAAGGCATGTGTGGTATTTGATTTAATTAGTTTAGGCAAGGATATTTATTTTTTGGTGTGAATTTCTTTAAATTGGTAGGTGATTTATTTAAATATGAAGAGATTTATTTTAATTTTGGAATTTAATTTAATTGGATTTTAATTGGATTTTAAATTCAATTTAATTAATTTAATTGGTTTTAATTGGATTTTAATTTGTGAATTTAATTTAATTAAGATTTCAATTTAATTGGTTTCAATTTAATTGGATTTAATTTTAATTTCATTTCAATTTAATTGGTTTTGAATTTAGTTTGTGACATGTTTTTTAAATGGTTTAATTATTTTGGATTGGGCTTGGGCGAAATGGGCTTGATGTATATTTGAATGGTTTTGGGCCAATGTGCTTTAAAACGAAAGTCCAACAAGCGAGCCCGAAGCTAAACAAGCGAATAAAATCTAAAAAAATATCGATTCCCTTCCGACGTCCGTTTCCCGCGACTTCCTCGACTTAAAAGGTAGTGTCTCCAAATGAGACTCATCATAGAGACTTATATGCAAAAATGCAGTGTCTACAGTCGCCCCCACTTTGATGGGACTTGTACTGCGTATGACAATGACAATCCTATCAAAGTTATGCAATGCATTTTTACTTACCTGGCTCGCCAGCTGTTGCTTAACTTGCTTGTTATCCTGAAATACTTTGACCTTTGGGATTTGTTCCCGAACTGCGTTGAGAGAGAGCTTTATTCCACTGGGCTTTATTCCCGAGCTGTTTTGAAAGTGGCTTTATTCCTCTAGGCTTTGTTCCCGAACTGTGTAAAGATAGGGCTTTATTCCCCTAGGCTTTGTTCCTGAACTGTGTTAAGATAGGACTTTATTCCCTGGGCTTTATTCCCGAGCTGTTTTGAAAGTGGGCTTTATTCCCCTAGGCTTTGTTCCCGAACTGTGTAAAGATAGGGCTTTATTCCTTTACCGTGTTGAAATTGGGCTTTATTACCCTAGGCTTTGTTCCCGAACTGTACAAAGATAGGGCTTTATTCCTCTGGGCCTTGTTCCCGAACTATGTTAACGGTGGGCCTTGTTCCCGAACTGTGTTGAATGTGGGCTTTATTCCTGAACTGTACTGAATGTGGACTTTATTCCCTGGGCCTTGTTCCTGAACTATGTTAACTGTGGGTCTTGTTCCCGAACTGTGTTGAATGTGGGCTTTATTCTCGAACTGCACTGAATGTGGGCTTTATTCCATTGGCCTTATTCCCGAACTGTTTCAAGATAGGGCGTTATTCCCCTGGGCCTTGTTCCCGAATTATGTTGACTGTGGGCCTTATTCCCGAACTGTACTGAATGTGGGCTTTATTCCATGGGCCTTGTTCCCGAACTGTTTCAAGATAGGGCATTATTCCCCTGGGCCTTGTTCCCTAATTATGTTGACTGTGGGCCTTATTCCCGAACTATAATGAATGTGGGCTTTATTCCTTGGGCCTTGTTCCCGAACTGTTTCAAGATAGGGCGTTATTCCCTTGGGCCTTGTTCCCGAATTATGTGGACTGTCGGCCTTATTCCTGAACTGTACTGAATGTGGGCTTTATTCCATGGGCCTTGTTCCCGAACTGTTTCAAGATAGGGTGTTATTCCCCTGGGCCTTGTTCCTGAATTATGTGGATTGTGGCCTTATTCCCGAACTGTACTGAATGTGGGCTTTATTCCCTGGGCCTTGTTCCTGAACTGTTTCAATATAGTGGGTCTTCGACCTCAAACTGATGTGGGCCTCGCCCCCAAACTGGTACTGAGGTGGGCCTCACCCCCAGACTGATACTGATATGGGCCTCAACCCCCAAACTGGTACTGAGGTGGGCCTCGCCCCCAGACTGATACTGATATGGGCCTCAACCCCAGACTGATACTGATATGAGCCTCAACCCTGGGACTCGTCCCCAAACTGCTGATGTCATATTGATGCTTCTGATTGGCTTTCATTTGCCGCTTTCTCTCTTTCTTCTTCAAAACCTGTGAATACAAAACAAACACAAAACAGAAAAAGGAATGCAAAATATGTTACGTGTATGCATGCATGCATAAATGAGTTTCCCATCTTGTTGGGTTAGGTCTTCCTCCAATTCCCTTGATGACCATTCTTCTCTTCCTTATGGAAAGTACTGTTTCAATCTATCCACATTGATCGGCTTGGTGAACTCATTTCCTTCCAAGTCTGACAGTCTCACTGCCCCATTTCCCAATTTCTAAATGGATATCCTGTCCTTTCTGCTTGCTTCTTCCGAGGACTCTCTGTGTTCTAAACGTCGCTGAGTATCATAGTGTCAGGGTTGAATGCTTTTGTCAAATATACTAATGTTACAGGTTGAAAAGACGAGACTCAGGCAAGTAAACGAAATGAATGCCTTTATTATCATTAATAAAAGGTTCGAATAAGTAGACAAAATCAATGTCTTTATTAAAAATGCATGATCAAATAAGCTAGAGAGAACAGCTTCATCATTCGTAGCATTGCCTTTTTCCTTGACCTATGGTTCTTTTCTACTGTTATCATTTATCTCAATGAAAGAAGCCTGGTGGTTGAGAGTTTGGAGGACAAATGTTTCGGGTAGGCCGGAGTTGATCATGTAGGTGGGTGGTGGAATGGAGTGGTAATTAGGCAAGGGATTTTTGTATGTGTTAGGTTGTTCTTTTTCTGGATTGGGTATTTTATGGGAGTCAATGAGGTTTTGGACCTCATGCCTAAGGCGGGTACAGTTGTCGGTGTCATGGCTTTTTTATTGATGGAAGTAACAATATTGGTTTAGGTTGAGGTACGGTGGCACAGGGTTCGAAAATGACCTAGGATCCAAAGGTTTTAGAAGTCCTTGCATTTTCAGCTTTTCAAATACATTTGACAAAAGTCTACCAAGATTGGAGAATCATATGTTCTTGACGGTAGCGACCTCGACAGTAGCGGGCTTAGTCTCAGAAGGCCCCCCAAAAGTTCTTCTATTCTGGCCATAAAACTTTCTATTTTCAGCCTCATCTTCTTCGATATCCATGACAGTCTCCCTCAACTGTCGAAAATCAGCAATCACTGAAGTCATCTTCCTCAGCTTACCATAAATAGAGGGTTTGGTGCCCTTGATGATCATTTTGATCTGGTCATTCTCCGAAGGACGAGTCTGCATTTTCAGAAGCTGGCTCCTCCAGCGATCTACATACTCTTTGAAACTTTCCTCTAGCTTCTTCTTGGTACTCTCCAAGTCACGGAGTGACAAGTCAATCTCCAAATCCGTAACATACTGCTTTAGAAAAGCATCTGCCAATGCTCTCCAATCTTCATTAACCTTTATTTCAAGGCTATGATACCACACTGTCGGCGCCCCCTCAAGTGACATCCCAAACATTTTCTGCATTTGACGCTTGGATAAACCCACTGAACTCATAACTGAAACATACTGACGGAGATGGACCCTCGGATCCCCATTCCCGTTGAACTTAGCCATATCCGGCATCTTGAACTGAGCTGGCAACTGTTCTTCGAAGGTCATTGCCTCATAATCTAACAACTCTTCATGTTTACCCCTCATTTTGCGGGTAACTGTTTCAACCTGATCCCGAAGCTTCTGAAATTCTGCCTGAGACCCAATCACTCTGCCTATTGCATACTCTGTCATGTCGTCATCAAAAACGGGGATATCATCCCCCAACCCATTCGGAGGCTCCTCACGCCTCACATTCTCAGAATTTCCCCCAGCACGGGGCACGACCATACTAGCCACGCTCCTCACGCCTCACATTCTCAGAATTTCCCCCAGCACGGGGCACGACCATACTAGCCACAGTAGTAGCCAAGGTTTTTAATTGTTCAGTAATCTTGGTGAGACCATTCTCCAGTTGATCCATGCGAGATACCTCATTTTCTGATCCACTCATATTTGTTATTGGCCTCTTAGTGAGTCTTCCCTAACCCAAAGGGAATCTATGATATTTCTTTAAAATTCTCAGTCAACATGTATGCGTGCAATGCATGTAATACATAAGCCCATAAAAAATTTCATACTAGTTGGCCCATTATCATTTTAAAGTGTTCAATCACGCTATTGCGCGGTGCAAACTTGTCCCAGTTGAAAAGGCCCAACAGGTTTACACTTTGTAACAACGCAGCTAAACAACTCCAAATGATGAGAGGCCCACACATAAAATGGCCCATCGGCATTTTAGAAGCTTTTGGCCCAAATTATCAAAGGACACGAACTCGTCCCAGTTTAAATGGCCCAACGAGTTCATATCTCTTGACAAAAGATTCGAATGGATCCAAACGACAATGTTCCCAAACACAAGCATATAATGGCCCATTGGCGTTTTAAAAGCTTTTGGCCCAATCATCATAAGATATGTTCTTGTCCCAGTTTAAATAGCCCAGTAAGCCCATACCTCATGACAAAAGGTCCGAATGGATCCAAACGACCATGTTCCCAAACACAAGCATAAGTAAATAATTCTTATTAGTTCTACGACTAAGGTTCACATGCGGGTTTACGGGGGTGTGGACAAAGGCTCTCACTGACGAAGGATTACCCACAACTAGGTCTCCCCACTCAAGGGTCCGAGCGACCAAGTGAGTGCACCTTTTTTATACACTAAGGTACGTGCCAACGAGCTATGGTGTGTGACTGACTGTCAAATGGATTTCCCATTGTAGATTCCCCAGAGGGAGGGTGGAGCGAGGCTCTCTTAAGTACCCAAGCCTCTTAGGCTCTTATCACTTGGTGTCATGAATAAACAACGAGTCCTCCAAATTAGTCCATCACAGTAGGCTACGAAGAGATGATTATCTAGGTGCCTTCACAGCTTTTCCATATAGAAATGTAGTGAGTGAAGGAAGACACCAAACCATTACCTAGCCTTAAAAGTGCCTTTGATTAAACCCCTTTCAACCCACTATAAGAACGGTTAACTTAAAGAAAAAATCATAATATTACAAGATATTATTTCGGGGCCGATTCTCTATCCCCAGTGGAGTCACCAGACTGTGGGACACAGAAACTGGGCGATGCATGCTGTTCTAGGCTCGCGACCTAGTTGGGAGTACGGAGTAACCCGCGTGGGACTAAACCGGCGAATAATGGAGTCGCCACCCGGTGTGAACCGAGACAAAGATTTAAGGCTGCACGCACCCCTCGCAAGGGAAGACCTCAAACCATTGGGTTCGGAATGGTCTCTTACTTATGCCACTTGTAATGATGTGATTTGTGCAATAATTTAATCGAATCTAGCAACATACATTCCCAAGAGTATTCTATTTAACATGCATAAGTACAAGGCTCATATCTAAGTTTGCATATAGCATATGTCTGAATTTGCATACAATCTATTTGCATATAACTTATGTCCAAATTTGCATGCATAAAGGTAAATTGAAATACGGCAAGCATGCAAATTCATAAGCACATTATATTCATGGATACAGAAACACAAGCAAACAATAATCATACAAGCATGCATAAAATTGAATCAGAATAATGGCAAGCGCATAATTTCACACACACATTGCATTGATAATCATGGAAGCGCAAACAAACAATAATTATACAAGCATGCATATTAAAGAGAGGCAATTAAGCGCATGATGTAAAAAGATAACTAGAGATGCAATCATACGTTAAAATAAACATGCCATTGTGCGATGCGAAATGATGCATGATTATGAAAGAAGATGACATACAAAGAAAAGCAAATAACGAAATAAAAGGCGCGGCGAAGTATCGTGGTAAAGGTAGACCGTAGGCTTTTTATCCCTCCAAATAGAGGACCTTTAATCCAACTTACTAAGCCCATGCGCATCACATCATAACGCATATAAAAGTAAAGACAACAATATTGGACTTCGTATCCCCGAATAAACACATCTTACATTCAACCGAATATACATCATCCGGCGCGGCAAAGCATCGTGGTAAAGGCTTTTAACCCCTCGACATGGAGGACCTTTAATCCAACTTACTAAGCCTATGTGCTAATAACATAATGCATATAAATAAAGACAACAATATCGGACTTCGTATACCCGATTAAACACATCTTACATTCGACCGAATATAAATCATCCGGCGCGGTAAAGCATCGTGGTAAAGGATTTTAACCCCTCGACATGGAGGACCTTTAATCCAACTTACTAAGCCCATGCGCTAATAACATAATGCATATAAAAAATAAAGACAATAATATCGGACTTTGTATACCCGATTGAACACATTACATTCAACGGAATATACATCATCTGGCGCGGCAAGCATCATGATAAAGGATTTTAACCCCTCGAAATGGAGGACCTTTAATCCGACTTACTAAGCCCATGGTTTTATCTCATCATTACACAAACAAATAACATGCAGAAATTAAATAACGGATAATAAACAAACAAGACAAAATAAATCGAAATATTTGTCATTTGCTCGAGTGGTACGTGGAGTTGTATTCCAAGTACATACCGCACTACCGTCCATTCGGATTCGGCTACGGAGTTTACGTCTGGGTTTCCATCCTATATACCACAAGAGGCGACACATTTTCCATTTTATTCAAGGGCCACAACACACATCATTCCACAATACTCATGCAAATAATAAACAGTGAAAATACGAATGAAAATAGATGTAAAAAGTGCCTCAGGTCTAACCTTTTACGTTGACTCTCGGACTCGCGTTACACGGTGATCAGAAGAGCTAACGCTCCGCAACTTTTCTGGTTCTCTGGTTTGCGTCTTTCTCGCTGTTTTCACTACTCGGGCTGTTGTTTTCTAACGTTTCACTGCTATTTTTGCTGATGTTTTTCAGTCACTACTTTTGCTGTATAAGGCCACTGTTTTTTGGCTGTTATTGTGCGGTTTTAGTGCAGTTTGCGGGACAGTTTTGGTGAGGGATAAGGGGCTGATTTGGTGCAATTTCAGGGGTGTAAAGGGGCTGGTTTCAGGGGCAGTAACGTGGGTTAATGGAGTGGCAATGGGCAGTTTTCCAAAGGTTGGTGTGGACGGCAATGTGAGTCTTTTTTGTGTGAATTATGTGTGTGAGCTGTTATTGTTGAAAAGGCGTGGCAGAGTTGTGGCTAATGGCGTGTGATGGCTGATTATTGCGTGAAGTAGGGTTTATGAGTGTTGTTTATTCACTCGGTTTGCTGAGTACGTGTAAGGAGGGGCTAGGGCTGTTAATGGCGTGAGTGTGTCGTTGATGTGTTGAGGGAATGCATGGAGGGGCAGTGTGTGCTGATGAACGTGAGGGTGAGGGCCAAGGAGGCAGGTGGCGTGTGCTGATGAACGTGAGGGTGAGGGCCTTTTGGCTTATGGTGGAAGGGCTGAACGTGAGGTTATTTTATTGGTGTTGAAGTGGGGCAGTTTGAGTGAGAGATAGGGAGTTGAGTCTATTGGTTTTTTCTTTTTTGTTATTTTCTTGGTCACTGCCGAGTGAGGGCCAGGGTTGAAGTTTGTGTTATTTTTACAGGGACAAGCTAGGGTTTGCATGGATTTTAAGGAAATAGATCAAGTAAATAAGGCATGTGTGGTATTTGATTTAATTAGTTTAGGCAATGATATTTATTTTTTGGTGGGAATTTCTTTGAATTGGTAGGTGATTTATTTAAATAGGAAGAGATTTATTTTAATTTTGGAATTTAATTTAATTGGATTTTAATTGAATTTTAAATTCACTTTATTAATTTAATTGGTTTTAATTGGATTTAATTTGTGAATTTAATTTTAATAATATTTCAATTTAATTGGTTTCAATTTAATTGGATTTAATTTTAATTTCATTTCAATTTAATTGGTTTTGAATTTAGTTTGTGTCATGTTTTTTAAATGGTTTAATTATTTTGGATTGGGCTTGGGCGAAAATGGCTTGATGTATATTTCAAGGGTTTTGGGCAAGATGCTTTAAAACGAAGGTCCAACAAGCGAGCCCGAAGCTAAACAAGCGAATAAAATCTAACAAAAATATTGATTCCCTTCCGACGTCCGTTTCCCGCGACTTCCTCGACTTAAAAGGTAGTGTCTCCAAATGAGACTCATAATAGGGACTTATATGCAAAAATATAGTGTTTACAGTCGCCCCCACTGTGGATGTATGAGACATCCTCCACACTTAGATGGCAGTCACGTCACCGATCTATTTAGATCAGACCTCTGCCTGTTCGTTGGGTGTGGACCGATCCTCAGGATATCCTATGTGTATCAAGATAGGATCTGTCAGTTCTGTGTACAGAGCATAGGTAGTCCATATATGATTAGCAGTCTGTTAAATCTGTGGCCACGGTATACTTCGGAAGTAAGTTCCGAATGTTATTTAGAGATTGCTAATAGATACGTCGACGGGATAATACCTATAGAGATTTGACGTTTACATCTATATCTCTGGTATTATCCGGATACCTGTGACGGAAGGATTATACGTATGCAATGACCTCGACCTGTATGATTCAGCTAGTTTATCCGTGGTCGTCATAATTTACAGGTGGGTAAATTATGGACACGAAATTGGATTTTGTGACGGATATACCTGAATATAGAGAGTCTCACTAATAAAATATACTCGTAGAGCACTATGGCAACTTTTATGAATAATGATGATTATTTATAAATCGTTTAAAAGTTAAACGAAATATACATGCGAACGGGCCGAACCGTAGTTTCCTAATTAATGTGTGTTTGTATTTAATATATGATATTATTAAATACACATTAATAAATTGTCAAATAAAGGTATTTGACATATATCATTAATATATGTATTTGAGATATTTAAAGTAAATATAATACATGTATTTGAGATATTTATATTTAATTAATTATTTAATTATTTAATTGTTAAATGATTAATATAATTAAAATATAAATATCTCACCAAATGATAAAGTTAGGAAATGATTATAAGTGTTTATTATTGACTTTAAAGTAAAGGAAATGGTAGTCAAATTGGATTTGACTTCCTTGGATATTTATTTTAAATTGTTAAAATTGAAATATTTTTTCCTTTATTTTTTATCAATTTTCGGCCATATACCTATATAAATATAATTGTTATATTTTTAAGTTGCTTTTGTTGACTTGTTGAATTTTCATTAAATTTGTAATGATCAAATTGCAAGTTGATTAAAGTAAGCTTTAAATGAAACAAATGAAAAATATCTAGATATTTTTCTTACTACAATTTCGGCCAAGGGCTTGATTTGGTTGAGTATATATTGTTTTGTTTCATTTTTAGGGTTTAAGGGTTCATAAGTCACAAAATGAAACACAAAAGTAGTTGAGAGAAAAGTTTGAAGAAAAGAAGGAAAAGCTTGGAAATCTTAAGGTTTTGTAAGTTTTCTTTCAATCTTCCAACATGAAAAATGTTTCTAACATGTTTAGCTTCATCTTGTGTTGCTTTGATGTTGTCTCTCTACTTATAGTTTGTGTTTTAATTGTTGTGAACTTGAATGAAAGATGTGTGTATGTAAGTAGCCTTGAAATGGTTTCAAATGCTTACTTTTGATTCTTTGAAAATCAAAGTTGATATTCTAGAGTTAGTAAGCCACTCCTTGGTGACCTAGAATTGTTCTAGAGTTATTTCAAAGTGGTGAGGCTTGATTGGTGAAGTATTGAATGGATTAAAGTGTTGGATTTTGCAAATTTGGTGAAATTGGATAATTTGATGAAATTGAAAAATTAGGGTTCTTAACCCACTCCAAATTTGGGGCTTTTCATATATGTGATGTATTATGGTATGAATATGATGCATGTAAAATTTTGGTTTGATTGGATTTGATCTTGGCTTGTTTTTAGATAAAATGACCAAATTGCAAAAAACTGAAAATTGGGGGTGCTCTCGGCAATTTCAGGGATTTGTGTGAAATCTGATTTTGATGCATTAGATGTGTTGAAAACCATTTTAGAAATGATTTATAATCATCCAAAATTGTATTTGACAACTTTTGGACTAAATGATCAATTTACAAAGTTTTGGGGCAATTCGGTAATTACCAAGAAATTTGATCTCTTGTGTAATTTTTCAGAATTTGATAATTGGATAATTAAATAAATAAGTTTATTTAATTGATCCGAGAAAAAAATTTTGAAATCGGAAAATTTTGATTTTCCGCGTTTCCGCTGCGTTACCGATATTTCCCTTAAAACCCATTCAGAACGAACATGAAAAACGACCCCCTAAATTTGGTTCGCATATTTCTATTAAATCAGTGATTGATGCAGTAATTGCAGATACATTATCAAATCCAACTGTTAAAATTTTACCTAATAAACCATATTCATCAAAAAGTACTTTCATCATTCTATAAATATTTTATGCAGTATGTTGTTCATCAAAAATTCTAAATGCAATAAGTCGTTTTTGCATATTCCATGATACATCAATCCAATGACAAGTCACACCCATGTTACCATGTATGAGTGTGTTCGCCAATGGTCACTCCAAATATCAGAACAAATATAAAGACATCATTTAATATCTCTAAATGTTTCATTTAAAATAATTTTACCATCTTTGTATAATTTAAAAATTCGACGTTTTGTTGTATTTCTAGTCATTCTACATGCAGCATGATTTAAATCATTTTGAACATAATTAGTAAAAATAATTTTTTCACCAAAACTTAAAGAAAGATGTGTCATACAAGTTAATTTAGCAAATTCTTCTCTATTTTTAGCATCATAATATTTAAATAAATCTAAAGCAATCATACCTCTACTAAATGATGCGTACCTGGCCATTTGAGTTTGCGTCGTATCAAGTCCAAGTTCAACCGCATGATGTCTTTTCAGGTGCTTTATCATATTGTCGTATCCACCAGTAAATTTGTAAGAAACCCCACAATGGTTGCATACTGCTATTGAACTTTCATCAGTTCGTCTAAATGAAAATGAATTTTGAAAACATCTGAGGTACGAGACTTAACCTCTCTTTTCCGTGAACCGATACTAGGGCCGATCTCTTCGGTTGGCACATTTGACATTGTGTTCTCAGATGAGCTTGTCATTTGTTGTTTAAGAAATTTTAAAGAATTAGATAATTGAGAATGAGAGAATTATAGGAATTGAGAATTGAGAAATTGGTGTGTTGAAATAATGAAAAATGACTCATATTTATACATTTTAAGAATATTTTTGTGATACCTAAAATGCCCCTAAAATTATTCGTTTTATTACTGTTATTAGGGGGTAATTTGGGAATTCCCCCAAATTTTTTTGGCCATTGGGAGCAGGGAGTCGTTGGGCTCCCTGTCCCACCTAACCCAACGGCTAGTAGTCGTTGGGCTGGCCCCCCAACGACTAGTAGCCGTTGGGGAGGTTGGAACCCTAGCCCTAATTGAACCGGTCATATTCGATTCTGGTTCTGAAACCGAACCGTCCGATTTCAACCAGAACCTTGGCCGGGTCTATACAGATGGATCAATGGAGACCACAGTAAAAGCATTTTTATTCGTTCGTTAATATTTGTACCCATTGATATTGTCACACACACGTCCTTCCTTTTCTACCCTTCTTCTATTGATTAATTAAATTTAACTTTTTGTTTCCTTTTCTTATCTTCGGTATTTTTTTGTTTACTTGGGCTCTAATTTTAGACTCCAGTCAATATGCTTTTAATTAGAATTTCTTTTCTTATAAATATTGGTAAATTGTAATATAATATGAATATATAATTGGTTAACATGTAAAATATGTTTTTTTTAATATATTAAGACTAAATTAGTTGCCAAAAATAGCTAAAGACCATTCATACTTTAGAGTAGCATCACCCATCAAAATTGACTTCATTGTTAATAATTAATAGAGTGGTGATACACTCACAAAAATTCTCACAAACAAATTTACAAACCCTTCACTGTAGCTACAGTGATCTACAGTGAATCACTGTAGCTACAGTGAGAGGGTTTGTAAATTTGTTTGTGAGAAATTTTGTGAGTGTATCATTTTCCTAATTAATAAGTCAATGAATTACCATGATATGTGTTGAGAGATTTCTGAATGTACGAGGTATAGGTTTCGAGGATAAATCGAGGTGTACGTAAGCTTATCCGATACTCTGATTTTCAAAAAAAAAAAAAAAAAAACTAATAAGCCTCTCATTTTGTTGTTGTGGTAGGTAGGGTATTATTGAGGTCTTAGCTGAAATTAATTACATAAACAAATTTTTTTAAAACAAAAAAACAGCAAGAAGGAGAAAGAGGGGGTTGAAAAAAAAATAAAAACACTAACAAAAGAAAATAATAAAGCCCTAAACAGAGAGTTTATGTTTATATATTATATATAAGGACATTGTTGTTACTCATTTTGGTTGCTCTTCCGGAATTTGTTTTCATTCTCATTTCTCATTTTGTAAAAGTTTTTTAAAATACATTGTTATTCTGCTTCTGTTCTCATCTAATTACAGAAGGAGAAAAATAATTAAAATAATTAAAAAAAAAAAACAAATGATTTTTCGGATATGAGTCTCTTCTTGGTTTTGATAGATTGAGATTCGTATTGGGTCTCTGCAACAAAGTTGGGTTCTGAGTTCTGACTTCTGACATTCTCAGCCTCTGTTTCCATTGTTATGCGTGATACCCGAAGCAAAATCACAACATAATCTTGCTTTTTTGCCAAAGGAAACTCCTCTAAAATCTAAATCCATGGAGATCTAGTGGGTTTTTTTTCAAAAACTTCATACGACCATTCGTCACTTTGCCATTGATCTTACATTTGCTTCTCCTCTGTTTTTGCTCTGTTTTTTTCCCGTAACAAAATCATAAAATGAATCACTTAGCTAGACCATCTGTGATACCCATTTCAGTTTTAGAGGGACAAGATGACATAGCAACGCAAGTTTCATTGCTTTGGAGTTGGGTCAAAGTGCCATTGATAGTCCCATTGTTAAGAGTTGCAGTTATGTTCTGTTTGATCATGTCTGTAATGCTATTCATTGAAAGAGTTTACATGAGTCTCGTAATTTTTTTGCTCAATCTCTTTCGCCGCAAACCAGAGGAAAGATACAAATTTGAGCCATTGAAAGAAGATGTTGAGTTGGGTAACTCATCTTATCCCATGGTTCTGGTTCAAATCCCAATGTTCAATGAAAGAGAGGTTTTTTTTTTTTTTTTTACTTTCCCTTTTTGTAACTCTTTTTGGTTATTAGATTTATGTCTTATAGTGTATGCCTTTCGGGTTCATGATTTTTCAATAATGCTTCAGGTTTATCAGCTCTCAATAGGAGCTGCATGCGGGCTCTCATGGCCATCTGATAGACTCATCATTCAAGTTCTTGACGATTCAACTGACCTAACCATCAAGGTATTGCAAATTACGTTGTGAAAATCACCCAGATCAAGATATTTTCTTTTAAATGCTAGGTCAATGGCAACTGACGGATATGGTACGGGTATGATAATATTCATATTCGGTCCATTCAATCCATCAATAATATGAATAATACGAAAATTTTATCTGTATCTAGCCCTAATGTATCAACCTCCGCACCGTCTCTAATAATGATATGAGTAAATGATAATTATTAGTATTGAGGCATTCAAACTCGATTCTATTAACATACGAGCATTCGGATCTTGTTCTCATTCGCCACTAGTTAATGGTGCTGGATCTATATATCATTGGTTAAAAGTTTCAAGTTGATAAATGGAATGCAGGATATGGTGGAGCGAGAGTGTCAAAGATGGGGAAGCAAAGGGATCGATATAAAGTATGAAGTAAGAGATAATAGAAAAGGGTACAAAGCAGGGGCTCTCAAAGAAGGCATGAAACGAGGCTACGTTAAAAGCTGCGATTTTGTTGTCATTTTTGACGCTGATTTTCAACCCGAATCAGATTTTCTCACACGCACCCTCCCTTTTCTCGTTCACAATCCTCAATTGGCTCTCGTTCAAGCTCGCTGGAAATTCGGTAATTACAAAATCTGCCTTAATATAAATCCCCCAATTAGATTCTGTTTTAGTTCACTAGATTCTGTTTTTACCCTAACCTTATACTCAAAGACGCATTTGATACATAATTTATTATTGAAATTTTGATTTTTATTTATTTTAATTAAAAATATTTTTATATCTTGAGTGTGCCTTATGAATATATATTTAATTGTATGTCTAATGTCTACTATTGTTCTTTTTTTTTTATTATTGTTTTATTTTTCTGTTTAGGGGCCACTATGGGGTAGATTTGTGTGGTAAAAAATTAAATTTTTTTTTTTTCTGAAGGTCGCAGTGTAAGAGTGTTCTCTTTGAATTTTTATCTAATTTAACCACCAAAATATTTAGTGGGAGTACTTTATATTAGACCGGCTAAGGTTCCGGTTCGGTTAGGGTTCATACCCTAGCCGAACCGGTTGAAACCGGGTTAAATTTATATTATAATTTTTTTTTAGATAAGAATTTTATTTGTAATTTAATGTAATATGTAATGTAATAAATTTAAATTCATAATTTTAAATTATATTGATTTATCAATCTCAATTTTTATTTTCAATAAAGTAAAAAAAAAAACGGATGGAACCGGAACCGGAACCGAACGGTTCGGTTCCGGTTTCACTTTAGTATGGAACCGGACGGTTCGGTTTCTGTTCGGAACCGAACCGCCGGCCGGGTCTACTTTATATATGGTTGTTTCTTAAACGAAAACTGCTAAGCTAAATTATAATAAAATAAAAATAAAATTATCATAAAAATAATGTGGTTTTTAGTGATAATTAATAACCAAAAAAAAGGCATAGTTCCGATAATAATTTATTCATGTTTTGTCTTTGTTTAGTCCACTGTTTTTAAATTAGGGGAGTCGGGTCAAGTTTTTTTTCGAAATTCGATCGGGTCAAGTCACGCGGGTCGGAAAATTTGAACCCAAAATTCGAGAATGTAAACCCGCTCGGGTCGGGCCGCCAATTATATATATATATATTATTTTGAGACATAAATATTAGCTATTTTATGTCCCGAAATTTGTCATATATAAAATTTCAAGACAATAATAAACAACTGAAATAATAGTAAAAATTCTAAAAAATAATAAAAAATTTAGAAAAATTATTAAAAATCTAGAAAAATAATAAAAATATATTATTTACGGGTCGGGTCGGGTTGATCGGATTAGCATGAAAATGTATTATTATTTTTTAAAATCCGAACGGATCGGATTAGGTCGGGTCGACCGAAAAAACTGAACACCCCTATTTTAAACTGTCGGTGGGTTAAATTAAGAGCTGATGTGGGTCCTGGGTCATCCCTCCATGGATCCATCATTCTCCATTTGACACGTTGCATTTATTTTATTGATTCTTTTATCTTGTGGAGCCCATTATCCAATTCAAACCCAATCGGGAGAATGAGAGAGCGTTTTAAAAAAAAGCTGAAAACGTCATCTTCAGGTGTCGTTTTATTCCTCTGTTTAATTAGTTGTCTATGTCATATTTGGAAGTATTCGAAAGTGCATATGAAAATGGCAATAATTTGTTTTCTTTCCTTTGTTAACGTGGCATTAACTTTCGGGTTCAAGTTACTAGAATTTTGGAATCCAATTTCAAGCCATTTTCATTTTTTTTCTTGTATAATATAATTCTAAAATTTTAATCAATAATAAAATTGAATATGTAAACAAACAATAATTTTGAATAGAATACCTATTAAAAAGTGAAAATGGTTTAGTTATAGTAAATCATTAATTAATAATAATCTCGAAGAGAGCGGTTTGATAGTAAAGGACTAGGACTTGATTATTAGATCTTGGGTAGACCTTAAATGATGTATTTCTTTTATTCTTTATAAGAATTTGAGACATTCGAGAATTTTATCTGTTCCGTTTAAAGTCGAGTTAATAAAAAAAAGGTTAATTAATACTGTGTCACCAACAAATGCTACGACACTTTTTGGTGAAAAAGCTGCAAAAAGGTATGAAATTTACTCGGTTAGGAAGTGAGAGATTAAGAACAAAACATAAATTGGAAGAACAGGACATAAGGGCATGTTTGGACTTGAATAATTTTACGGGGTACAAATGTCTTTATAGTTTCCTGTTTTTTCATTGATATTCCCCGGCAGCTGCATGTGCCATCTTAATGGTGGACCTCGTCATTTTCTATGTCCATTCACTACTTAATCGCCTTTTTATTATTTATTAAGTAAAAAAAAATAAAGAAAATTTAATGCCAGCTAATGTAGTGACGTGGCAATGGGTTTATTTTGTTTTGCTGTTTTTCGCAGTGAACGCTGATGAGTGTTTGATGACAAGATTGCAAGAAATGTCATTAGATTACCATTTTAAAGTTGAACAAGAAGTTGGTTCTTCCACCTACAACTTCTTCGGCTTCAATGGTACATACTTGTGCAATTTTTATACCTTTTTTTTTTTTTTTTTTTATATATATATAGTCCGTTTCTAAGGTCGGAGTCATTAATCAAACAGATAGTAAGTTAAACACTTGATTATGCACGGGCGAATAGTATTACAATGTTATATTCGATTAAAAGATGTTTCAATTATATTATTAATTTTTGTTTATTTAAAAAGATGATGGTAGCTGAAATAAGAATGTTCAGATTGATATATGATTGCACTAGGAAATACATAGTTATAAATGAAGTAATTAAAAATAAATTAGGAATAACATCGATTGATGAGAATATGAGATAACGAAAGTTAAGGTGTGTTGGATATATCCAACGTAGGCCTTTAATGATGCTGCCATATGTCAAACAGAGAAAGAGAAAACCTAAGTTGACATGGACAAAAACCATAAAAGAGACCAAAGTATTATGGAGGTTGATGAATTAATGATCTTAGATAGAATAGTATGGCGTCAAAAGATCCATGTAACCGACCCCACATAGTGAGAAAATACTTTGTTTAGTTTGGTTTATTTATTTTGTAACAAATGGTTTGTGAAATTGGAATGGTACAGGAACAGCAGGTATATGGAGGATTGCTGCTCTGAATGAGGCAGGAGGATGGAAAGATAGGACCACGGTGGAGGATATGGATTTGGCTGTCCGAGCAAGCCTTAAAGGCTGGAAATTCTTATATGTTGGTACCGTTCAGGTAAAAAATATACCATTCTTGTTCAATCCGTGATTGTTACATCCACTGATCTTATTGCTTACAAAATTACTTAATCCATTTTCCTTATTGTTTCTATTTGTTTGTTTGTATACTTTATCAAGTTATTTGTTTTGATTTTTATTGTAGGTGAAAAATGAATTGCCAAGTACTTTCAAGGCCTATCGCTATCAACAGCATCGCTGGTCTTGTGGTCCTGCTAATCTCTTCAGGAAAATGGCAATGGAGATTATAAGAAACAAGGTTAGTTTGTTTTGCTTTGTCAGTAAAATGGATAATTCGTTTCTAATATTTTCATTAAATGGAAACTTTAGCTGGTGTTTTCATATGTTTATGCAGAAAGTGTCGTTGTGGAAGAAAGTACACGTGATCTATAGCTTCTTCTTTGTTAGGAAGATCATAGCTCACATGATTACATTTGTGCTTTATTGTATTGTGTTGCCGGTGACTGTTGTCGTCCCTGAAGTTCAGGTTCCCAAGTGGGGTGCTATTTATATACCTACCATCATCACCATTCTCAACGCCATTGGAACCCCAAGGTCTGCATTTGTTGGTTCGTTTAGTATCTGTTCTTTTCTCACGATCGTACTCTTAGATCCATATTTGGTCATCATTCTTGCAGATCACTTCATCTGTTGGTTTTCTGGATCCTTTTTGAAAATGTCATGTCACTGCATCGGACAATAGCTACCTTTATTGGCCTGATAGAGGGTGTTAGAGTAAACGAATGGATCGTGACAGAGAAACTTGGAGGTGCTCTCAAAGCTAAGGCAGCCGCGAAAACACCCAGGATACGTAGGTTCTTTCTTGCAGATAGGTATAATTCTATTTCTACTACCTTTGTTCATATACGCAAATTAGACACAAGCTTGCTTAGTGATTGTTTTGGTTCATTCATGTTACAGAATTTACTTGTTAGAACTTGGAGTCGGAGTATTCCTCTTCATCTGCGGCTGCTATAACGTTTTATTTGGGAATAACCTATACTTCATTTATCTTTTCGTGCAAGCCTTAGCGTTCTTCGTCATCGGATTTGGTTACATTGGTATCCATATCGCGCAATCTTAGAACAGTTTCTGCAGTGATGGCGTGAGTCTTCTGGCTATTCATCACCCAAAAGGTCATGCTCTCTCCTTCATCAGACACTATATGTGATGTAGTGTTCATAATGACTATTTTTTTGCACCTTTAACTTGTATATAAAGAAAATGAGATCATGTCGTTTAGGTTTAAACATAAAAAGTGAATGACACTTGAAAAGAAGATAGTTACCTTGTTAATATTGAATAAGACAATTCAAGGAAGTTTCAGGGAAAAATGTTGTGATGGGAATATGCATTAAACTATTTGATCATGAGGAGAAATGAAGGCAACTGTGGGTTCACACCCAAGTAAGTAGATGAAAACTTTAGAATTGATTGTGAGAATTGTAGATTTTGTTTTTCTTCTTATTTCTTTGCCCTGTTTCTGATATATATGTTTGGTTATTTGTTTGAGATGTAATAAACAGGGATTTGAGAAGTTTTTCACCAAATCAGATATGTAGTTATTGAATAATAATTTATATATAATTGAATTTTAATTGCTATTAATGTACGCATGAGAGAAGATTATAAAAAAAATTAATATAATTCAGCTCAATACTAAATCCAAATTCAATAAATATTTGAAAAATGGGATAAATTTCCTATTCACCGAAATCAGAAACACACAACTGATACTGATGAACTGGCTCGATGGGCTCTTGAGTTATGCTATTAGTGACTTGGGCTTGTGGGTAGATCTAGTAAATTATTGTGGCAACGTTTTGATCTGCAATGCAATTTTTATTTTTTTTTTAAGGAAAGTATCTACTTTCAAAAAGAACAATATCTGGAAAACAAGAGTTCAATGTTTGGAGGGTATTCTCCCCTCCAAACAATCTCATCTACAACATGACTAGCAAATTTTGCTAAATGATGAGCTACAATATTACAATCCCTAGGTATATAGGACACCTTAACCTGTTGATAGTTCTCCAAAATCTCAATGATTTCCTCAATGGTCCAAGCAATCTCAAGCTTACTTTCTAAGCTTCTTGATATTAGCTTTGTCACTGTAAGCGAATCAGTTTCCACCATGACAGGAAACATATTCTCCTCAATTGCAATTTGTACAGCGAATAACAATGCCTTAGCTTCAAGCATCTCTATATCTTGGGACATCTTGCAATTTCGGACTGCCGCAATTAGGACTTTTCCATCAGAATCTCTAATAACAACCCCTAAACCAGCAGCACCATTGTGAATTTGGACGGAAGCATCCACATTGATCTTAAACCATCCATCCGGAGGAGAGGTCCATTGTTTCTTCCTACCTCTGTCCCCTCTATCTTGTTGAAACATCGTAGTATCTGATGACAATTGATAGGACTCAACCATAGCCTCAGCTCTTGCTTCCACGCTTCCAGGATCCTCAAATTTCCCCTGCATCACCTCTAAATTTCAGGCTGCCCAAATGGCCCAGCATATGGCCGAAACCCTTTCAACAGCCATAAGACTGCTCTTCTCAGCAGCCTTCAAAACTCCCAACACATCACCGAACCTAGCTTCGCTCATCACAAATTCAAAGCTAGATAATCTTCACACCTTCTTTGCAACTCTACATCGAAATAAAGCGTGTATAACATCCTCCTTATTTTTCCAACAACGTTGGCACACCGGACTCTCCACAATCTTCTTCTTCCCCAAATTATCCTTTGTTGGAAGCAAGTTTTGTGCCGCTCTCCACATAAAGATTTTCATTTTCTCAGGGAGATTTAGCTTCCAGATGATATTCCAATTCTCCGTCTTTAACTCCGAAGTAGAGGGACTTTCCGAATACTTCAATCTAAAGGATATTTGGTACCCACTTTTGACTGAAAATTTCCCTCTCTTATCAAAATGCCAACATAAGCTGTCTTCTTTCGGCTTCCTTTGATCCTCCGAGATTAGCTGGGCGACAGTAGCATCATCTTCCAAGTATGGGGGAGATATAGGTCTGAATGTAACTGGCCTTGGGATCCAATTATTCTTATACACTTTGATGTTTTGGCCATTACCAACTCTCCATCTTGACCCTAGTTGTATTACCCTTCTTCCCCATAATATACTTCTCCAAATGTAAGAAGGATTGGACCCGATCTTTGCTTCAAGAAAACCAGATTTCCGGAAGTATCTAGCCTTGAGGATTCTTGCCATCAGTGATTCAGGCTGTTGCAGTATTCGCCAGCTTTGTTTGGCCACCAATGCATGGTTGAAGCAAGAGATATCTTTGAACCTCATACCTCATCTACTCTTAGATTGACACATACTCTCCCACTTCCTCCAATGAATACCCCTTTTAGATTCAGACGATCCCCACCAAAACTTAGCAATCTCTCGTTGAATGTCATCACACAAGCCTTGAGGGATCCGAAAAACACTCATAGCATAAGTGGGCACCGCCTGGGCAACCGCTTTTATAAGGATTTCTTTGCCTCCAACAGAGAACAGCTTACTTTGCCAGTTATGTATCTTCTTCATCACTCTAAGTTTGATATCATTGAAGAAGGTCTTTCTACTCCTTCCGACCATTGACGGGAGCCCCAAGTATTTCTCATGTCTAGCTACAGCTTCCAACTGGAAAATCTCTTTGATAGCTGCAGCTTGATCAGCCGAGACATTTCCCCCAAAGAACAAAGAAGATTTTTCATAGTTGAAAATCTGCCCCGAGGCAGAAGCATAGTCGTCTATAATTCTCTTCAAACTTCTGCACTCTCCAATGTCAACTTTTGAGAAAATAAGACTGTCATCAGCAAATAAGAGGTGAGAAATCTGAATTTCCTTGCTGAACTTCAACCCATGGATCTGTCTTATGTTCTCAGCTTGTATCAACATATTGGACAGACCTTCGGCACAGAGAAGGAAAAGGTACGGAGATAGCGGACGGCCTTGTCGGAGGCCCCTCAGAGGCTTTATCATCCCTGAAGCTTGCCCGTTAATCAACACTGACAAGGAAGTAGTGGAAATGTAATTCATCACAAGGTCAACCCATCGCTTAGAGAAGCCCAATTTCACTATAACACATTTTAAAAAGTCTCATTCAACTCTGTCATAGGCTTTGCTAATATCCATTTTCAAAGCGACCCAACCGTGTCTCTTGCTCTTTGCCATTCTGATTTTGTGAAGGCATTCGTAACCAATGATGACGTTATCCGTAATAAGTCTTTGGGGGATGAAGGCACTTTGGTTAGGAGTTATAATGAGATGAAGCCAATTCTTCAATCTCCTTGATTCAGCACATGAAGACAGGTCTGAACGACTCCCTGGTTGAATTTTGGCCAGAACTTCTAAAAGAATCCAGCCGTTAGCCCATCCGGTCCAGGAGCTTTTGATGCGCCCATTTGATTCAAAGCCTCAACTACTTCCTCCTCACAAAAAGGTTTGTCCAAGTGAACATTCATAGCACCAGTGACTTTTTCCTCCATCCCTTGCAGCACTCCTTCAATCTGTTCCTGATTTGGGTTAGTGGAGTTGAATAATTCTGAAAAATGCTCACCAAATACTTTTTCCAATCCCTCATGAGTCTCGATCCAGTTACCCTCATTGTCTCTCACTCCACCAATTTTGTTTTTCCTTCTCCTGGAAGATGCATTCACATGGAAAAATTTGGTGTTTTTATCCTCAGCCTTCAGCCACTCAACTCTGGATCTTTGCTTCCACCGAATTTCATCCTCAATAAGAAATCTATCTATCTGAGCTTCTATTGCCCTAATCTTGTTCCCATTATCACCATGACACTGTTCCATTTTGCAGTGTGTCAGCTCCTCCATTAATCGAGATAATTTCCTCGTCCGCCCTCCAAACTCCTTATTACTTCATCTTCTAAGCTTGAGCAGAGTTCCTTCAGCTATAGCTCTAAACCCACATTCTGGATTCCCCTCATTAATGTCTATTGCCTACTCCACTCTTGCTTAATGATGTTCCTACATTCACTATATGAACTCCACATATCCTCATAGTAGAGTCTCCTAGGGCCCCCCGCCCCTCTCCTGATCTCACCCAACACCTCCGCAACCTCCATCTTAATTGGACTGTGATCCGAGGTCCAGACATCCACGTTAGTTGCTTGATTTCTCAGGAAACACTCTCCCCATGATTTATTGCACAAAAATCTGTCGAGACGTTCTTAAGTCACAAAATGATCCCAGAAGACAAATTCGTATTATTTGAAAATGGGTTTTTGGAGACCTTTTTAGGGAAATTAGCTAAATTACGCAAAAGTTAGGGGCTCTTTTAAGATTTTTATATCCATTCCGGCCAATAATAATAATATAAAGTGATCAAAATATCGTCCTTACACCATTGTCTAATCTTTCCACACAAGCACTCTCTTCAATGTATTCTCTTACCATTTTTCTCTCTTTCAAGTTTCAATCTTACTCTTTTTCTAACTTCTCTTCTTATACTCAACTCAAAATTCATATTTTCTCTTAGAAAATCGAACATTATGTTCTTTCAATTGATGGAATTTAAATATGTAACATTTTATTAAAAAATTATATATAGTAATAGAGCACATAAGGTATTCAATAAAATGCCAATTTTAGGTGACGTACATCATGACTGTGCGATGGGTAATGGCGATACGATGGGTGCCGTCGCATACCCATCGCACTGTCACTGTTCTTTGAAGTTATGAATTGGTTTTAAGGGTAATTTTTTCCAAATAAAATTTATTTGGCTAACGAGTAATAAAAACTATCTTGCAATATACTACTTTCTTTATTTCTTTCTTTTTTTTTTGCTTATTTTTGATAATTTCCCCCTTTTTAGAGTATCTCTCCAAGTCATATTCTGTGGCATTTTGATATATTCCTTGCTACCCTTATTTGTTTCTAGCATTGTGAAATAACTAGTCGCTATCATACAACAGAAGGGAAAACAAACACACATTATCATCTGTCCATGATGCCACGCATTAGAGTAACACTACAAATTTGGTATTAGGAAATGAGTGCAATGAATTGTATTGCCATTTATACATTTAGTTTAAAATGAAGGGAAATTTTAACGAGTGCTAAGGGCACTCGTTAAGAATCTATTTAAGGAAAGTGTAGAAAATGTGAAGCTCTTTTTCGGTATGATTTATCGGTTGGTAATTATAGCTGAAACCGACTTGTCGTATGCCTTACAAAAGGAAAATATTGGTGACCGTTGGATGATGGACACGTGGCGCGATCTCTGCCGTTGCTGATCTTATTTGCTCTTCATATAAATTGGTTGTTAGGGCTGAGAAAGGAAGATGAATCATTTTGTTTCTTCATCTTCTGAGTCCTTCCTTCTTCGTGTTCTTCCCGTGTAAGTTCCTAAAGTCATGTATGTGCAATCTTGCGTGTTAAATCAGTCACACTGGGCCTGAAATTGTAGGCTGTTACTGGGTTTGTTGTCTGTGAGATTTGCGCATTAAGAGCTCTAGGTTTTTCTGATTTCTTGCTCTGTTTTTGGGGAAAGTTACGATTGTAAGGAGGAGATACAAATTCTTGTGTAATTGTGATATTATATAGTGTAGTGAGCTCCTTATTTTTGGAGTTCAACGTGGATGTAGTCTGAATCTTTCAGGCGAACCACGGTAAAATTCTTGTGTGTTCTTGGTGTGGATGTTTTTGGGTTTGATCTTGTGCTGTTAATTTTTTCTGGTTCTTTGAGTTGAATTAACGGAAATCAGATTTTGGGCTTGCAAGAACGCCCAACAGTGGTATCAGAGCTCGGCTGTAAATCAGAGAACATAAACAAAAGAAATTCAAGAACCGACAAGATCAAGTTTTTGGATAAAACGAAATGTCAACAATCAAACTTGAAGTCGCACATTTGACGGCAAATGGAACTTTACTACTTGGAAAAAGAAAATGAAAGTACTACTTTCTCACCACAAGGTGGCCTTGGCGCTGGAACCAGACCCAGATAAGTGGCCCAAGATTGAAGATAAAGTGAAGGCATAGATCCTGGAAGAAGCATACAACTTGATTTTCCTTCACCTTGGCGATTCGATGATAAGGAAGGTTGATGGAATGGAGACTGCCATCCAGCTTTGGGGTAAACTCGAATCCCTTTACTCTGTTGTTTCGGCTCCTAATCTAGTTTTCTTAAAAGGCAATCGGTTTAACTACAAAATGGACACTAGTAGATCTATAGATGATAACTTTGATGAATTCACTAGGATGACACAAATCCTTAAAGGCATAAACCAAGCCCTAGGAGATTCCAGTGAGGCAATGATCCTGTTAAACTCACTTCAATATACTGGAGTAGTACTGAGACTGGATTTAGTGATATCAGGTAAGGGTGGCAGAAAAGCTCAGGCCCGGTCCGGCCCGAGGTAAAAAAAGCTCGGGCCGAGCCCAGGCCCGAGCTGGGCTTTGCAATTTTGGCCCGGGCCTGGCCCTGGCCAAAACTAAAAAAAAAATTATATATATAAATATATTTTTTATATGTTTGTAATATTTTTATTTGTTTGTAGCATTTAAATTGTGAATTATCTTTACATATAGTGTGAATGTATTTTTTTTATATGTTTTTAATTTTGATGATGTATTTATATAATATAAATTGTAATTGAATTTTTTTTTTTTTTTGGAAAAAATTGGGGCCTGATTTAGGCCTGGGCCAAATTTTTTTTGGTCGGGCTCGGGCCGGGCTTTTCAATGCCGGGCCGGGCCCGACCCAGCCCGTTGCCACCTGTAGGCACTGCATTTTTGCATATAAGTCCCTATGATGAGTCTCATTTAGAGGCACTACCTTTTATGTCACGGAAGTCGCGGGAAACAGACGTCGGAATGGGAAGTTCAGAATAAGTATGTCGTCAGATTCATTTCACAAGTTCATTGTTTTCGTTCGTGCTGCGTTCGTTACCACGTTCGAACGTCAAACAGATTGCGGGCGTTCGTGTAGCGTTCGAATCAGCGTTCGAACGGCGTCGGTATTTCTGGTTTTGTTGCTAGCCTCTCACCCAAGCCCAATCCAAAAAATAATTAAAACATATCACAAATTTAAATTAAAAAAACCAATTGAAATTAAATTAAATTTAAAATCTAATTCCTAATCACATACCATATTAAAATAAATCAAATAAAATATAAAATATATCTCTACCTAAATTAAACTAAATCAAATCCAAATTAAAATCAAATTTTAATAAATCACTCACCAATTAAAGATATCACCCACCTAAATTATGAATATCCTTTCCCTTTTTAAAATCAATTAATCACCTCCATATTTTGCATGATTTGTTTCCTTTGAAAGCCATGCAACCCTAACCCTAGCTTGTCAATATAAAAATAGCACAAACTTCAACTCTGCTGCCACTGGCTAACTCACGGCAAAGCACAAACAAACAAACCACACTAAAAGTCATCCTATCTGACCGACACACACATAGCCACAAAGTCACCCCACCCCGACTAAACCTTATTCAAACAGCTCTTGCGCCCAGCCACTACCTACGTAACAAGTCCCCACACACAGCCTTCAGCAGCACCTACGTAAGCCGTGACACACACTCCTTAACAGCCCTTTTACTCACGCCACATATCCACCTATCTCTCCACTCACGTGAAGTCTCATTCCCCTTCATCCTTCACTCAACTGCCAACCCTCTCGCCACATAACCTGCCACCACTCAGCCCCCCTCACACATACTGACCAACCCACTCACGTTGATTGCCCCTTAACACACCATATTGACCTGCCGCATCATAAGCCAACTCCATTCACGCCATCTGCACACCCTTTTACATATCAACGCACTGCCTTCATCTCAAGTCATCATCTGCCCCTTCAATCAGCGCATATAGCCCTCAAAAATCCCTTCAAACTGCCGTGAAAATTGTCCCCAAATCACCTAACTCACTGCCGCATAAACACCCAAAACAGCCGCATAATACAGCCCAATACCCCTTCAAACGAGCCAAAACAGTCCCCTAAATTACCAAGAAACAGTAACCAGAAAATACAACACAAACATCAGCAAAACGGAGTGAAACAGCAGCCCAGACAGCGAAACAACGAGCTAAAGCGTTGAACCAGTGAACCAGAAAGTTGCGGAGCTTTAACCCCTCCGACGGCCGTGTAACGCGCTTCCGAGAGACGACGAAAAAGGTTAGACCTGAGGGCACCTTGTATTTATTATATTTCATTTGTCTTTTATTTATTTTAATATATTATCGCATAAGAGTCGTTTGTTGAGGCATGATGTGAATTCCGGATGAACGAAATGTGTGTTCTCTTTTGTGGTATATCGGATGGAAACCCAGACGTAAATTCCGTAGCCGAATCTGAATGGATGGTAGTACGGTCTGCACTCGGGATACAACTCCACGTACCACTTGAGAGATACATGTATTTCGTTTCATCCAAACTTGTATTTGAGCATGATGTAGTTAGTACGTTATTTATTTATTTAGCCTGATTAGGCCTAGTGCGTTATTTATTCTTAAGCATGATTTAGCCCTTAGTATGTTAATCTTTATGCATGATTTAGGTATCCATGTGATTAGATATGTCGTTGTTGTGATCCTGTTTGAATGCGGTATCTAAAACCATATGAATGTATGCAATCTGCTAGTTCCCGTTCGAACGCGTCATCGAACGCATGCTCTCGGCCCTCTGCCGTTCGAACGCGTTTACGAACGCTACTCGAATGCGTATACTTTCTGTTTTATCATGCATCAAGTCTTACCCCGTTCGAACACGTCCAAGAACGCAACTCGAACGCGAGCCTTCTGACTGACGTTCGAACGCGTTTACGAACGCTACTCGAACGCATGCGTACTGAACTGGTTCTTAAACATATTTCATGCATGCTTGTTCCCATTAGTTACTCTTTTTGCATTGTATATCTAGTTACCTCTCTTTAATACACATGATCGTGCAATTGCCATTTATAGGTGTTTCCGCATGTATAAGTACAATGTGTTCATGAGATTACATGTTTGTCGTTATTCCGATTTACTTTCAAGCATGCTTAGATATAGGATATATGCAAACTTAGATGTGAGCCTTATTCTCATGCATGCGAACTTAGGATTAAAATACTCCTTTGAAATAAATGTTGCTTAGGCTTGGTTGAATTATTGCACAAATCATTTTATTACAAGTGGCATAAGTAAGGGACCATTCTGAACCCAAGGGTTTGAGGTCTTCCCTTGCGAGGGGTGAGTGCGGCCTTAAATCTCATTTTCTCGATTCACACCGGGTGGCGACTCCATCATTCTCCGGTTTAGTCCCCCGCGGGCTACTCTGTACTCCCAACCGGGCCGCGAGCCCGGGACAGCATGCGTCGCCCAGTTTCTGTGTCCCACACCACCCTTAATATCAAGAATAAGGGCAAGAGAGTTAGAACTTAAAGTGAGTAGAAGAGGTGGAGCTAACCTCTTTGTAAAAGGAAAAAATGACTGGAAAGAAACCTGACAGAATAATAATCCACCTAATAACCAAGAATCCAAAGGGAAGAAAAAGAATAAACAGAATAAAAATAAGAACAGTGGAAATGAGTGTTATCATAGTAGGAAAGAGGGACACCTTAAAAAGAATTGCTATAAATTCCTTAGGGAACAAAAGAATGAAGGCAGTGCCACAGTGGCTGCCGAAAAGGGGTCAATTTGCCTATATGATGCATTGACAGTTTATAGCGATCACATTAGCAGAGAATGTATATTAGATTCAGGGTGCTCCTTCCACATGAGTCCATGTAGGGACTGGTTTATAAACTTCAGAAATTCTGACAAAGAGACTGTGTATATGGGAAATGATAACACATGTAGAATACAGGGAGTATGTGATATCACACTTAAACTCCATGATGGAAAAATTAGGATCTTAACTGATGTAAGATATGTACCTGAATTAAAAAGAAATTTAATATCTCTAGGAACTCTAGATGAATTAGGTTTCACATATAAGGCTCACCAAGGAAAAATGTACATATTAAAGGGTAAGATATTAATCCTAAATGGAATAAAGAAAATGAATTGTATGTTCTGAATGGACATCATGTATTCTCTGAGAAACCCATCTCTGCCCTAATTTCTAAATCTGATATGACTAATATTTGGCACTTGAGACTTGGTCACATTGGCCGGAAAGGCATGCAGGTACTCAACAAACAATAATTATTTGGAAAGAACCAGTTGAAGCCACTAGACTTCTGTGAGATATGTGTGTTGAGCAAACAACACAGACAGAGCTTCCCAACTGGAATTCACTTGTCAAAAGCTTGTCTGGAGTATCTACATTGTGATCTATGGGGACCAGCCAAGGTCCAAACACATGGGGGTAACAAATACTTTCTCTCAATTGTTGATGATTATAGTAGGAAAGTATGGATATTCTTACTTAAATCAAAGAATGAGGCTCTAGTAAAGTTTAAAGACTGGAAAGTATTAGTAGAAAATCAATCTAGTAACAAAGTGAAAGTTTTAAGAATTGACAATGGCTTAGAATTTTATAATATTGAGTTTAATCAATATTGTACTATTGAGGGTATTTTGAGACATATGACAGTGAGAAATACTCCTCAACAAAATGGAGTTGCAGAAAGAATGAATATGACCTTATTAGAAAAGGTCAGATGCCTGTTATTCTCATCTGAACTTCCAAGATCATTTTGGGGTGAGGCTCTTAACACTGCAACACATCTGGTTAACCTTAGCCCTAATAGCTCAATTCAGTTTAAGAGTCCCGAAGAAATCTGGTCTGGTAGAACTCAAAAGCTTGCCCACCTTAGAGTATTTGGTTGCGAAGCTTATTCTCATCAGTCTATAGGAAAACTTGAACCAATGTCTCTTAAGTGTGTTTTCTTAGGATATCAAGAAGGGACAAAATGGTACAGGTTATAGGAAAGGGAGTCGTCTGGAGTCAAAATCATAGTTAGTAGGGATGTTATATTCAATGAACTTTATTTTCCTTGTAAAACCACTAACTGGAATGCATGTGCTTTAGAAAATGATCTAGCAGATTTTGATCTTGCAGATGGAGCTCAGATGCAGGTGGAGCCAGCCAGGTCCAGCAAGGGCTGCCGAACAAGCAGTTGACAGGCCAGGGACATAGACATCTGAGGATAATCAACCTATGAGTGATAACTCTGAAGAAGACAGAAATGAGCTAATAGGTATGCAGGAACAAAGTACGGAGGACATGGTGGATCAATTAGATCCAACTCATCAGAATGAATCACTTGAGCAGTATGATGAAACACCACAAGACACATTGGCTAATTACCAGCTAGCAAGAGATAAAAGTATGAGGCAGGTTAAGCCTCCTACCAGGTATGATTACTCAACTACTGATTTATACTTCTGTGCATTAATCTCAAGTCATGATATAACTGGAACAGAACCTGCTAGCTTAGGAGAGGCATTGAGATCAATCCACAAACAAGAATGGGACACAGCCATGAAAGAATATATGTCTTCTCTTAGAAAAAATAAAACCTGGACTCTTGTCCCTAAGCCTAAAAACCAAAAGTTGGTTGAGTGCAAGTGGTTGTTTAAAGTCAAAGAATGATTAATGCCTAGTGACCCAGTTAGGTTTAAAGCCAGACTTGTAGCTAAAGGATTTACACAGAGGGAATATGTGGACTATAATGAAATTTTATCACTTGTAGTTAAATTTAAGACTATTAGGATGATGCTAGCTCTAGTAGTTCAGTATTATCTTGAATTAGAACAATTAGATGTGAAAACTGCATTCTTACATGGAGAACTCGAAGAAAAAATTTATATGTCATAGCCTGCAGGTTTTATAGATAAAAACCACCATGAGTATGTGTGCTTGCTCAATAAATCCTTATATGGCCTTAAACAGTCTCCTAGGAAATGGTACAAAAGATTTGATATCTTTATACTTGGCATTGGATTCCTTAGAAGTAAATATGATAGCTGCTTCTATTTCATGCATAATGATAAATGTCCTGTTTACTTGTTATTTTATGTTGATGATATGCTTCTAATCTATGAATCAATGGATGTGATTTGTAAACTAAAGAAACAATTGAACAATGAATTTGATATGAAAGACCTAGGTAGTGCAAAAAGAATCCTAGGTATGACCATTGATAGAGATAGAAGTAAAAATTGTCTGAAAATACATCAGTCTACGTATCTGTAAAAGGTAGCATCTAAGTTTGGGGTAAGTGGCTATAAGCCTGTTAGTCAGCCACTTGCAAGTCATTTTATTTTGTCTAAATCCCAGTGTCCTACTAGTAGGTCTGAGATGGTTAAAATGGAAAATATACCTTATGCAAATGATATAGGTTCTGTGATGTATGCAATGATTAGTACTAGACTTGATTTGTCATATGATGTATCTTTGTTAAGTAGATTTATGTCGAATCCGGGTGGTACACACTGAAGTGATTTGATGTGGTTATTAAGATACATAAATACAACGATTGATTATGGTTTATGTTTTAACAAAACTAACGTGTTAGACTTGGTAGGGTATGTAGACTCTGATTTTGCAGGTGATGGAGACTCAAGAAAGTCAACTACAACTTATTGTTTCACTCTTGGTGGAAACTGCATCAGCTGGAAATCAAGTCTGCAGCCCTTAGTCACACTTTCAACCACTGAAGCTGAATATGTCGCCATAACTGATGTGTTCAAAGAAGCCATGTGGCTTCAAGGTATCTTAACTGAAATACAACAGCTTCATGGGAAAATTATTGTGTATTCTGACAGTCAAAGTGCAATACATTTGAGCATAAATCTTGTACATCATGAGAAAACCAAGCATGTGGATGTAAAATATCATTTTGTGAGGGAAATCGTCTCAAGTGGTAAGATTGAGATCAAGAAGATCCCAATTGAAGATAACCCATCTGATATGGGGATAAAAATTGTGACTGCCACCAAACTCTCCCACTGCATGAAGTTGTTGCATGTGGGGGCTGGCTGAACATGCAGCCGACATGAACAATGATGGAGATAAGTGAGTTTGCTGCACTGGTTTCAGCCCTAACATAAGATGATATATGGGTGGAAGCAATAGGTCTAAAAGGCTTCAAGGTGGAGATTGTAGAAAATGTGAAGCTCTTTTTCGGTATGACTTGTCGGTTGGTAATTGTAGCTGAAACCGACTTGTCGTCTGCCTTATAAAAGGAAAATGTTGGTGACCGTTGGATGATGGACACGTGGTGCGATCTCTGTCGTTGCTGATCTTATTTGATCTTCATATAAATTGGTTGTTAGGGCTGAGAAAGAAAGAGGAATCATTTTGTTTCTTCATCTTCTGAGTCCTTCATTCTTCGTGTTCTTCCCGTGCAAGTTCCTAAAGTCATGTATGTGCAATCTTGTGTGTTAAATCAGTCACATTGGGCCTGAAATTGTAGGTTGTTACTGGGTTTGTTGTCTGTGAGATTGGCGCATTAAGAGCTCTTGGGTTTTCTGATTTCTGGCTCTGTTTTTTGGGGAAAGTTACGATTGTAAGGAGGAGATACAAATTCTTGTGTAATTGTGATATTATATAGTGCAGTGAGCTCCTTATTTCTGGAGTTCAACGTAGATGTAGTCTGAATCTTTCAGGCGAACCACGATAAAATTCTTGTGTGTTCTTGGTGTAGATGTTTTTGGGTTTGATCTTGTGCTGTTAATTTTTTCTGGTTCTTTGAGTTGAATTAACGGAAATCAGATTATGGGCTTGCAAGAACGCCCAACAGAAAGTTTTGATGGGAAAAAGGAAAAAAAAAATCGTTGATGGTTTTTTTCATTTCCCATAGAAATGATGTCAAAACTTTTCTTAAATGGATTCTTAACGAGTGCCATAAGAGCACTCGTTAGCATAACCCTAAAATGAATAGTAGTAAGAGCTCAATGAATGTGGGTGCCATCTAGTTGAGTTGGTAAAAAAGAGATTGATAGATGGAGTTTCCGTCACATCAAGTCACCAATCTTGGAGGGGGAAATTTTTTAATTTGTGGTTGTTAAAATCATTGATGGCCTTCAAGGCATAGTACTATTGGAATTACTATGTGAAATTACATACAATTATTATTAAGTAACAACTATATCTAAGATGAGGGATAAATTGGGTACTTTAATAAATAATGTGAAATTAATTTTTTTTCAATATTATTTAGTTAGTAGCTTTACCGATTATACTTATAATTCAATTTCCACAATTAATATATTCAACAATGAACCATAAATAAAATACTGATTTATTAGCTTTACCAATTATACTTATAATTCAATTTCCACAATCAATATATTCAACAATGAACCATAAATAAAATACCGATTTATTAGCTTTACTGATTATACTTAAAATTCAATTTCCACAATCAATATATTCAACAATGAACCATAAATAAAATACCGATTTTATTTGTCCAAAAAGTGATTAACAATATTAATTTTAACAATGGCAAGTTTAATATATGATATAGAAGAATAATATAAAACTTGCAATAAACAAATGATATATGAATAGAGAAATTGACACTGAATTTATAGTGGTTCAGCCAACTCATTGCCTACGTCCCCTATTCCAAGACATACTTGAAACTTTCCATTATGTAAAATGATTCAACACTTTATAACGAGAGTTTTCCCGGCTCACTTCCAAATCTTTAAGACTTTATTCCAATGCTTCATACACCTTTTACAAATTACAACAATTCCACCCTTTAGAGTACTCACCACTCACACAAGGGAATTTCGCACACAACCTTTTGATAAATAAAAATTTACAACCACAATTTAGGTACTCATAAAATATTACAAATATTTAAATGTGAGTATCTTAACACATATGTATTAAAGCTCATTAATATGAATATTAAGATTAAATATGAGCTTTTTCAAATATAGAGAGTATAAAATATAAAAGATTTTAAAAACTCTCATTACTATTTAGAGCTTTTTCAATTTTTAAAGTTTCACAAGCACATGATGATTTCTGCATGTTCTCTACACAATATTCATGCTCTTCTTTTAAACATATATTCTCATTTTATAAAGTATGAATTTATTCAATAAAAGATACATGCTCATTTTCCACAATCATTATATCATTTTCATGCTTGACCTTTAAGTAAATATTTTCATTATCCAAAGCATGAATTTTATTCATAAATGATGTATGTTATGTGATCATATATGTGTCATTAAACGAAATTTAACATGCGAATTTAACTATATCATTCAAAAACGGAACACAACACTAAAATCAAATGTTCATTAGCATGCCAAATTGGAAATGACAATAAGACTTAGAAAAACCTAGAAATGTGGAAAGTTGATCAAACTGATGATGAAACAGAATCCAAGTCGAGTTGCATCTATCCTTAAGAACTTATTGTTGGGGTTGGTGCTCAGAGCGCCAATTCCCGGTTGTATTTCTTTTGAATAATTCTGTAAAACATTATTATTATGAATAATATATGCAGTTTCTATAATATAATATATCTTATTAAATGGTAAAGACGTAATGACCTTAGAATGATTAGTCATGGTACTGTTGCAAAAGCGTCTCAACTGACATTGAGTAGTATCATGATGTTGTCATTCTCATATTGTTCCTGGTCAAGGTTTACACTACTTGGTCAGTATAGTAACCCGTTGAGACCAGCACATGTCGTATACTGGAATATATGATTCCAATGGTTTCTCAATGAACCATTAGTCTTGGAGACTAGTATAGACGTGTAGGTGTTTATAGCGGATAAATACTGAACGACTCACCGAAGATTCTTAATGGATGGTACACCAGCGTCAATAAGAATCTTCTCGGGTTGAGTAGCACTTGTGATTCTTAGACTTGAGATGCCATTGTGGGCACATGAGACATCTTCTACACTTAGATGGCAGTCACGTCGCCGATCTATTTAGATCAGACCTCCGTCTGTTCGTTGGGTGTAGACAGATCCTCAGGGTGTCCTATGAGTATCAAGATAGGATCCGTCAGTTCTGCGTATCAGAGCATAGGTAGTCCATATGATTAGCAATCAGATAAAACCATGAGCCCATGGTAAAGTTTAGAAGCTAGTTCTAAACATTCTTTTAGAGATTGCTGATGGAATAGTCGACTGGATAATCCCCGTAGAGATTTGACGTTTACATCTATATCTCTGGGATTTATCCGGATACCTGTGACGGAGGAATTATACATTTGCCATGACCTCGACCTGTATGATTCAGCGAGATTATCCGTGATCGTCATAATTTATGGGTGTATAAATTATGGACACGAAATTTGATTTCGTGACGGATATACCTGAATCTAAAGAGTCTCAATAATGAAACATACTCGTAGAGCACTAGAGCAACATTAATAAATAATATTGATTATTTATAAAGTCGTTTAAAGGTTAAACGCAAAATACATGCTAAAGGGACCCGATAGTCATTTGCTTAATTATTGTGTATTTATATTTATACTTGATTAATTTAAATACACATTAATTAAAAGTCAATTGAGATATTTGACTTATATCCTAATTGAATATATGTATTTGATATTTAATGTAAATATAATACATATATTTAATATATTTGTATTTAATTAATTAATTAATTATTTAATTGTTAAATGATTAAATTAATTAAAATATAAATATCTTACATTGGATATTTGGTTTAAATGATTAAGTTGCCTTTGTTGACTTATTATTAATATCCTTAAAGTGTTTTAGATATTTATTAAGTTGATAAGATTAACTTGAAATGAAATTGAAATTAATATTCTTGTATTTTGTCTTTGACAAATTGGCCAAAGGGTTTTTGGTAGCAAGTATATATTGTTTTCATTTCATTTCACTTTAATAACCTAATACATTTTACAAAGAAACTCCATTTAAGAAACAAAGAAAGCTTGAGATGAAGAAAGGTGAAAACTAAAGAAAAAGCTTGGATTTAGTAAGTTTTTCCAACTTACTATTAGATAAGAAAATGTTCCTTATGATCTAGGCAACGTCTTGTGATGTTCTTAAGTTATTCTTTTTTTTTATTCTTTGTGTTTTTTATGATGGAAGTTTTGTTGGAAGTGTTGAGCATGTGTGATGAATGAAGCTTGTAACTATTGTAATTGTAAGCATTCTTTTATGGTTTTGGAAATCTTGTTGCTAATCTAGAGTTGTTGATCCACTCTAAGATGACCTAGATTTGATCTTGAGTTGTTTCATTGTGTTGAGACTTTGATTGGATGGAAGAATGATGATTAAAGTAATTGATTTAACCAATTTGGTCTAATTTGTTCATTTTGAAGAATTTGAAAAATTAGGGTTTAAGACCTCATCCAAATTTGGGGCTTTTCATTTATGTTGTGTATTTGGATGTTTATATGATGCATATAAAGTTTCATGTTGATTGGATTACATCTTGATATGTTTTGAAGCATGAAATGACAAAGTGCACAATTTGGAACCTTAGTGAGGCTCTCGGCCAAATGAAGAAAATTGAGGATTTTGTTGCTTTTGGTGTTTTGATGTTTTGAACATGCTAAGTTCATCTTAGAAATGATTTAGAATCATTCAAAATTGATTTGATCAATTTCAGACTAAAAATGGACAAAAATACTAAGTAAGGGTAATTTGGTAAATTCACTTAAATATGATTTATTGAATTTTATTTCATAATTTGATTATTGGAATATTAAATAAATATGTTTATTTAATTAATCCGAGAAAAAAAAAGTTTTGAAATCGAAAATACGATTTTCCACCGCTTCTGCTGCGTTACCGGATTCAGCCCCTAAAAACCCCTACACTTATTAGCCCAGCCTCGGTGCTCTAAGAATGGTTTGTGGCTAACGTTCTCCCAGGATCATTCGGATGCTTCTTGTTGAAGGGACAATCCTTGCACAAGAAATCGAACAATGACAATGGTGGAAACTCTCTTGACTTAAAAGAAAAAGACTTTTATAAGACTATGTATGAGACTTCTAGTTTCTGGATTCCAAATGAACTCAAGGCCTCTTAATTTATAGGCATGAAAGAGTGCTTTTGAGGGCACAATTTGATTTGGGGTGTAACCCTCTAAATGATTATATTCATTCTCTTATGCCCTTTGAGGCCTAAAGTCTCATATTTCCAAATTAGAGAACATGCCCCTACATGTTTATGTCTTTTCCATAAGGTACAACTCAAAGGGCATGACCCTACTACACACATACTATATATTTAGAGAATTTACAACATGTTCATGTTAAAGTAATAATATTTTTTTCTCAATCAATTGACATTTTTTTTTTCTAAGAACATTATATTTATCAGGCAAATCATTCAACATGTCAAATAATTCATCACAAACAGCCGCATAAAAACAATCCTAACGCAAGTTTTAAATTTGATGTAAATTTTCCACCAAATTTATATTATTCTCCAACCCGATGTTTCAAATTTCAATTCAAAAACTAAATTTACACTGCAAAAATTAAAAAAAAAAAAAAAAAAAAAAAAAAAAAAACAATCTCACACATTTGCTATTGCTACAATGCCACGATATATTTTGTGTAAATTTAGTTTAACCATTTTTTTTTTATTATTTTCTCGGTTTTTCATCACTATCTTTGAATATAACCATTTAAAAAAAAAAAATAGAAAAAAGAAAAACAAATATGGAGTTACCTATAAAATGTAAATGTAATTAAGTACTATCTTCATCCACCTGGCTATAACACAACACACACACACAAAATAAATAAATAAATAAAACAAAATTTCATCTTCACCTGAAAATCGTCACCCGTCTTTCAATTCATTGTTCCTAAATGGCAACCTCTCTTACATTCTCCAAATTCCTCTGCTCCGCCGCCGCCGTCGCCGCCAAGTCCCCTCTCTTTCCCCCCAAATCCCACTTTCATTCCCTCCCTCACCCGCTCAAACTCTCCCACCGCCACCTCCTCGCAAATTCCGCCGCCAACAAACGACTCTCTTTCTCCACCAAAGCCACACCAATCTCCGCCGCCATTTCCGTCGGCGACAAGCTCCCCGACGCCACACTCTCCTACTTTGATTCCGCCGGCGAGCTCCAGACCACCACCGTCTCCGACCTCACCTCCAACAAAAAAACCATCATCTTCGCCGTCCCCGGCGCCTTCACCCCCACCTGCTCCCAGAAACACCTCCCCGGCTTCGTCGAGAAATCCGCCGAGTTGAAATCCAAAGGCGTCGACACCATCGCCTGCGTTTCCGTTAACGACGCGTTCGTTATGCGCGCGTGGAAGGAGAATCTCGGAATCAACGATGAGGTCCTTTTGTTATCTGATGGGAATGGGGAATTCACTAAGGCTATTGGCTGTGAGCTTGACTTGAGTGACAAGCCCGTCGGATTGGGAGTCAGGTCCAGGAGGTACGCGCTTTTGGCTGAGAACGGCGTCGTTAAGTTGCTCAATTTGGAGGAGGGCGGCGCATTTACTTTCAGTGGAGCTGAGGATATGCTCAAAGCTCTGTGATTTTGGTGAGATTTTTATTAGTTTAATTTTAATTAAAGTTTTATTTGCTAATAAAATCGAAATGGATAAACTTGGGTATCCTTTAGGCTTTTGAAATTTTTGTTTCTTCTTGTGCAAAACATATGCTTGCTTACTTGACATGCACTTGAATGTTGATCTTTATATTTTTGTTGAATTTTTTTTTTAGTTCCCTTTCTTCATTATGTGTTTGACTATTTGGATTTTTGCAATTGTTGTTTCTCTAGGAGTAATAATTCACCTACATATACATAATCAAAAATGATGAATGCACAAAAAATTGCAAAAAAATAATAATAATCCACAATCACCAAAGTTAAATTGTTTTTGTCTTGTATTTATTTTGGGTAATTTTTGGTTTATCATTGCACATACATAATTTTGTATCCCAACTGATGCTCGATCATCAGCGGACACATATCAAGTATTTTAGTTGGCAGCTAGTTGGTATATAAGCTATGTATAACCTTGAAACTTTTAGTATTAAGCTTTGTTTTTGTATGTATAGACTATAGAGAGAGAGAGAGAGAGAGAGTAATTTTAAGGAGGGAATTATAATTCTTCAAAAAATGAAAGACAAGAACACACTCCGATGCACTGTGCTTTGTTTTGTAGTGTGTTAGATTCATATTTTCTTTCTTTTAGGTTGGTCTTCATTTTATTAAAATGAGAGATCCTCGTTAGAATTGAATTTTATATTTATATATATAGTTGGGGTTATGTAATTGCTTTCATTTTAAAACCCTTTGGACTGTTAAACATGCTGAAGGAATGTTGCTTTTTATGATACTGCCAGGGTTATACATATCCTTGGAACATTAGTATTTTAGCTACTGTTGTTAGCGACTATCTACCAATATTTTATTTTTAAACTTTTTTCTTTTTCTGTCCATTGTATGTACATTTATCTGTTGTCGTAGATATCTAGGTCTAGCAGTGGAGCAAGAATGCAGAATATTAATTTAGATGGAGAATGAGGATAGATACATATATATTTAAGAAGAAATAGTTTCTTGGAATGTTAGCTGATTGATCTCTATGCATTCTGGTTTAATAGAAGTTAGATTTGCAGAATATGTTCATGTTGAATTTGCATTAGGGGTGAAGATTCCGAAGCCCAATACTTGATTGAAATTGTTTAGCTCAAATAAGTCTTAGAGCCTAATTGAGTGTCTAATGTCAGGCACAAGATGAAGCCAGTCAAGAAAAACTTCAGAAAACAAATTGAAAAGATAGCTAGTTAATTTGAGTTCAATCTCATTGTAGATTGTATTCTCATGCTATGTTTAGATTTATAAGAAAGTTTCCATATTAAAGTTATTGATTGAACTCTACGGTGCTGTGGTTGATAGGTTAGCAAGTCTGTAGTAAAGTTCGACCTCAGTTTTGTTTGTGAAAGAAGAAAAATAAACCGAGCTTATACAGGTCAACGGGTGCTAGTGTACAGTAATGAGTAGCCTTTTGATCAAATCTTGATCATGGCATATGTTCGACCACGGAGTAAATAACAATAAGAGTTTCACATTGATGTGAGGATTTTATTATATGTAACCTTGCTTAATGTATTGCCAAAAGAAATAAGTTTGCAACATTTTCCAGCACATGTTTCACTGTAGCATTGTCAGTTTTTTTTAGTTTAAGATCCAATTCTTGATCTCAATTTGGCACATGCGTAAGAAGCATAAACTATTTTGTCTATAATCCATAATCAAGATTGCCAATGTTTGAACAGGGGCGGCCCTGTCCTAGATGAGATTTTAAAATATATATCATTTTTCGATTAAAAAAAATAGATTTTTGGACTTCATATTATAATAGTTATTAAATTTTTTTATATTTGGTGCCTTAATCTTAAATTTTAAGGGATTTTTATTACAAATGGTTTGTGAATATAATAAAATCTTAGCACATGTATCTAAAAATGGTTTTTAGTGATGGTCATTTTGATGAACAAGTTTTCCTGTCGGTAGGGGGAGGAAAAGTTAAAATAAATGAATGACGTGAAATTACATGGTATGCGTCATCGTTATCTCATCTTGTTCCTCATACAAATCAATTTGAACTTGAAGTTCAAAGGATCATTCATTTGCAAAGCATTGCAAATCAAATTCCTGAAGCATTTATTGGTTCAGGGAAAATAATAAAATCACATATTCCAGCTGAGAATAGGGGTGGCAAAACGAATTAATGAATTAAATTTGTATTGAATCTTAAACGAATTGAATCAAAATATGATGAATTCGTATAGTCATGATATTATTCAATAACATAATTTACCATAATTTATTTACATTAATTCTTTATAAATATATATATATGAGATATGTAATTAATATATTTATTAAAAATACATCACCAAATATCAACAATATTATTTTATATGGTAATTAGTCATAATTTCTCGAATTTTAATTGAAAAATAACAATAACTAGTAAAAAAACAATAATAAAACTAATCATAAATGAATAGACCAATTAATGAGTTTAAATTCGTATTCGATTCATTTTTTCCGTATTCACTTTGAAGTGAATCGAATCGAACGAATAAACGAATTCTAACCGAAATTGCCACCCTTAGCTGAAAATACCCTGGTACGTGTGTGGATGTTGGTTTTCGTATGAGGTCCACAATCGTGAATTTATAGTATGAGGGCACTAGCGATCCTGCAAAACAAATGTAGAATGAGCGGGGAGTACTGCCAATCGCTGTGGTGGGTGACGTAGGCACTCCGACGCTCAAGTCAATAGTGAAGACGAGCTATAAATAATGAAAGAGTAAGGCTTGATGTTACATTGACTTCTGTTGACTGCCGTGAGGGCGGTGACCGGTGTTTAGACAGTAAGAAGCTTAGAGAGCTCAAGTATGAGAGCTAAGACCTACCTAACAATGAATCACTTCTTCTTTTTATAAGCTCATTCGAGATCTGCTTTAAAAGCATGCTTTAACTCCTCCACTAATTGTTTGTCAGTTGAATATCAAAAACGGCTAACCATGTAAGGGAATTACTGACGTTGATTCTGGCGTTTTAGGCTTGGGGTAACTGAAAGGTATTGGGTTTGCATGGAAGGCCTCTCTGGGGCTGAGGAGGTAACTGGGCCCTTGGCTGGTCTGTTCTGGGTTCTGTTTGGTGGGATTGGGTTGTTACTGTTAGTGGGCCTGGAACGAAAAGTCAAGAATTCCCTTGCCCCAAATTTTACCCATACAGTTTGTCCCCTACTCTCTAAGTCTAGAAGTCTTTGACTTGGAGAGTATCTATGTGCATGTCGAATGAGATAGAACGTGGGGGACCTGCTAACTGAACCTGACGAAGGTTCAACGTTAATTCATTCGTCCTTGTCGTATGGACTGATGGAAGTCCAAGTTCTTCAATTGACTTGACATAAGTTCATGGGGGATGCCCCGGTCGACTGAACTAGATGAAGGTTCAGAAGTTAATTCACACGACAATGTCGTATGGGCTGAAGGAAGTCCAAGTCCTCAATTGACTCGACACGGGTCCTTCGAGGGATGTCCCCGGTCGACTGAACCAGATGAAGGTTCAGGAGCTAATTTCACTCGACAATGTCGTACGGTCTAGAGGAAGTCTAAGTCATCAATTGACTCGACATGAGTCCGTGGGGGATGTCCTCGGTCGACTGAACCAGATGAAGATTCATGAGTTATTTCACACGAAAATATCGTATGGACTGGAGGAAGTCCAAGTCATCAATTGACTCGACATGAGTTCGTGGGGGATGTCCCCGGTCGACTGAACCAGATGAAGATTCATGAGTTATTTCACACGACAATATTGTATGGACTGGAGGAAGTCCAAGTCATCAATTGACTCGACATGAGTCTGTGGGGGATGTCCACGGTCGACTGAACCAGATGAAGATTCATGAGTTATTTCACACGACAATATCGTATGGACTGGAGGAAGTCCAAGTTCTTCAATTGACTCGACATAAGTTCATGGGGGATGCCCCTGGTTGACTGAACCAGATGAAGGTTCAGAAGTTAATTCACACGACAATGTCGTATGGAGTGAAGGAAGTCCAAGTCCTCAATTGACTCGACATGAGTCCGTGGGGGATGTCCCCGGTCGACTGAACCAGATGAAGGTTCATGAGCTAATTTCACTCGACAATGTTGTACGGACTGGAGGAAGTCCAAGTCATCAATTGACTTGACATGAGTCCATGGGGGATGTCTCTGGTCGACTAAACCAGATGAAGATTCATGAGTTATTTCACACGACAATATCATATGGATTGGAGGAAGTCCAAGTCATCAATTGTCTCGACATGAGTCTGTGAGGGATGTCCACGGTCGACTGAATCAGATGAAGATTCGGGAGTTATTTCACACGACAATATCGTATGGACTGGAGGAAGTCCAAGTCATCAATTGACTCGACATGAGTCTGTGGGGGATGTCCCCGGTCGATTGAACCAGATGAAGATTCATGAGTTATTTCACACGACAATATCTTATGCACTGGAGGAAGTCCAAGTCATCAATTGACTCGACATGAGTCCGTGGGGATGTACCCGGTCGAGTGAACCAGATGAAGATTCAGGAGTTATTTCACACGACAATATCGTATGGACTAGAGGAAGTCCAAGTCCTCGATTGACTCGACACGAGTCCTTCAGGGGATGTCCCCGGTCGACTGAACCAGATGAAGATTCATGAGCTAATTTCACTCGACAATATCGTACGGTCTTGAGGAAGTCCAAGTCATCAATTGACTCGACATGAGTCTGTGGGGGATGTCCCCGGTCGACTGAACCAGATGAAGATTCATGAGTTATTTCACACGACAATATCGTATGGACTGGAGGAAGTCCAAGTCATCAATTGACTCGACATGAGTCCGTGGGGGATGTCCACGTTGGGGTTATGGGTGATGGGGCGCAGCGGAAGCGCGGGTTCGGGCGAAAACATATTTTAAAATTTTTTTCAAAATACCAAATAAATTATTTAATATCTAATATGAATAATTTATTCATATTTCACCTAAACATATTTATTTAATATCAAATATTAACATAAACAAGTTGAAAACTCGCGAAACTTTTACGAAAACTGTTTTTCCGTAAAATTGCTTAAAACGCGTTTTTGACCGAACTGACTACCCGACACTTATGGAAACTGCCCAGGTCAGCTCCAATAGTGTCGGGGCAGTTCATGGGCTTCCCAAACGGTGACGGAATCACTGTTTTCACAGCCGTCACCCGATTGGCTCAAAATCCACCCGGTAATGTCGTTTTTGGCCGTTTTCGCTTATTTCAAGTCCGAAACACATTTCGGCAATTGTGCCAACTCCCAAAACACATCCATTACATTCATAAGACATCAAAATCATCACATAAATTTCAGTTTTAACAGATCTGATCTGCAGAACCAAATTTACCAATTTTCATGCTTTTAATCCAAAATTTCACAATTAATCAAATTAATCATATCACCAACCAAAGCCACCACACATGAAGAAACCAAGAACAATTATAGGCTATCTTAGAGTGGATCAATAACTCTAGAATGTCAACTTATTGTCCAACAACAATTTGAACAAAATTGGAATATAATTACACTAATTACTTCCTTAAACACTTCACACATGCATCAATCACCTCAAATTCATCCATAAAGCAACAAAGCCCCAAATTTTATGAAAAGAAGAAACCCTAAGATCTCAAAAGATCAACAAGAAATTAGAAACATAATTTCTAAGCTTGAGAGTTTAAGAATTACCTTTAATCATTTGTTTTTCCTAAGCTTTTCTTGGATTTTTCTTCTTTTCTTCTTTTCTTCATGGATTTTTCAAACAAATTTTCAAACCCATTTTTTGGTGTAATTTTCGTCCAAGGCTTGATGAAGAAGATGATGAAAAACAATTTTTCCATTTCTTTTATATATATGGACGAAAATGAGATAGAGAATGGTATTTTTGTCCTTTCAAATAATTTAAATCAATTAAATACATTTACTTTATATCATCAAATCATGTTTGGACAAATATAAAGATAAATGAAAGCATGCCAAGTGTTCCAATAATATTTCACCATGTATCATATTCATAATGAAAATTGGATAAGATTTGGAAATTTAATTATTTAATTATTTAACATTTAAATAACTAGATAATTAAATGATAAACATATATGTATTTTTATTTACATTAAATAATAAATACATATATTTATGGCATGTGTCAAAATCTCATTTGACGAATAATTAATGTGTATCTAATCGTATTATGTATCAAATACAAATACACAATAATTATTAGCGGATAAAATCCCCTAATGCATGTGTTATCGTTTAACGATTAAACGATCTGAATTAACTCATTTAATCCGGTGAAGTATTATAAATAATTCGTATTATTCATATCGAGTTGCCCAAGTGCTCAACGAGTACACTTCATATTGTGGGACTCTCTAAGTTTAGGTTTATCCGTCACGAAATCCGATTTTGTGTCCATAATTCACCCACTCATGGATTATGACGACCACAGATAATCTCGCTAAACTATGCAAGCCGAGGTCACTGCATACGTATAATCTCTCTGTCACAGGCTATCTGTATTATACCTGAGATATAGATGAGAACGTCAAATCCGTTCGGTATAATACAATCGACTTTCAATTTATGATCTCTAAATAACACTCGGAATTGATTTTCGAAGTTATACCACGGCCATGGATTTACTAGATCGTAAACACGTGAGGATGCCTATGCCCTGTACACAGGACTGACGGATCCTATCTTGATACGCACATGATATCATGAGCATCAATCCACACCCAACGAACAGGCTTATGTCTGATCATGAATAAATCGTTGACGTGAATGCCATCAAAGTGTGGAGGATAACTCATATATCTCAATGAGGTATCTCAAGTCGAAGGACCACTATGCTCACTCAACTCGAGAAGGTTCCTATTGACGTTGGTGTACCATCTATTAGGAAACTTTCAATGAGTCGTTCAATGTCTTATCAAATAAACACCTACATGTCTATACGAGTCTTCCGAGACTCATGGTTCACTGGGATAAACCATCGGATTAAGTCATGATATACGACATGTAGTGGTCTCAACGGATTTTACTAACCGACCCGTGTTAGTAAATCTTGACCAGAAACTTTATTTAAGGATATACATCTTATAGCACACTTCCCAATGTCAAATACAAGCTACGTTGTAACCGCGCACTATATTGTAAATCCTATGGTTTTGTCTAATATACATGTATCACTGAACCGGATTCAGTTTCGATCTAATCGTAATCAGATATCTAATCGCAATTAGATCGAATAAGTGTATAAAAGACAAGGGTGCTACCGTTAAACTAGTAATATTAAGGAAAACATAATTGTTCGTATTTATGAATCGGACATAAATACGATCCGGATTGGCATTCGGAGCACCAACCCTATCAATTTCTCCCACTTGCTTTAGTGTCAATCCATGATATCCTATACACATCTCAATGTGTATCGCATACTCATGGCCCTCAAGAGCTCACCAGCACTCAAGAGGTAGGCAACAACAAGTAAGTTTGTTTTAACAAATCGAGTCTGTCCAACAAACCCAACCATTCTTCTTAGCCAGCATCATTCATATTTTGCAGAATCCAAATTCCACATTAATATGACTTAGATGCTATATCAGTATTGCGCTTTAGTTGCTAAGTTATCTATGTATTTAGAAATCAAATCCAAATATTATAAGACAATCTTAAGTGCAAAACTAATATCATAACTTTTAATCATTGAGGTCACTATGCAATTCATAAGTCAATACTTCAAAAGTTGCAACTGATTCCACTAATATAGTAGAATCAACAGTGACACACTCACGACATCTTTTCTGACTTTATATGACATAGATCATCTAATGTCATAATTAGAATCAAAACTAATTTGACCTTATGGTTGCTGACTAAATTCTCCATGAATGATAAACTCGTTTTTAATATCTCAAAGATCACAAAGAACATGTTTCTAGAACCATCATATAGTCAACACCATATCAAAATAACTCGTAACGATTACGATTAAATTAATATCTATAATCGCACATAATACAGTATTCATTATGTCATCATCATATGATGCATAAGATTGCCTAGACATTCCAAGCAATCTATCTTTCGACAAAGGAATCATCATTTACGAAAGATGAATACTACATACTTAAAAGACACGTTAATTGTCAAACAGTTACACTAACTGTCATACAAATAGTCTTACTGTGTCATTTATTAGATAATATCTAATATGCGACTAATGGCAATATCTCAAAGGTCTCTCAGTTTTATATCATATATAAAACTTTATATTATATATAAAACTTTATATCAAATATAACAGAGACTACTCCTACTGCTTCCACGGAGAAAAGAAAACTTATGATATATTACTAGAAAGAAATTTGTACGCTCCCACTGACCCTACTGAAAATACATATTCTCTATACTTCGATAAAACCAAACAATCTGACTGATATCAAAATCAGAGAACACGGATTTCCGGAAAGCTTATCCGAGTCTACAATATACTTTATAAGCTAGTATATCAAACAGTGATCTTGGCAGAATACAAACTCTAGGGCCATTCTAGAATGCACTCTTCAAACAAAGAAATCACAACGGATCTCTCATTCGAAGAAATCACTCAAGAACGCCACTTTGCATTCTTTAGCCAAAACACACGGTTTAATATCGACATTAACCAATACATCTTTTATTGTTCAATTAGTGCGACAAAAGACAAGCTTCCTTAGAATCTACAATAGACTACTGAGTATACTTTCTCTCTGTCATACTATAAAGGTCAAACCTTTATCAAGCTCACTTTGCTTTTACTGCGTAAAAAATTTGCACAACTCATGAACAATTCATGAAGAAAGCCATGAACAATCTTAGATATATGGTTCAATGGTAATTTCCGAAATCGATATCAAATATCGCTCCCACTATAAGTTATAGGATAATTTTCTTCGATAAGAAAATAACAGAACCACTAAGTATCAAATACTTTGTAAACGATTCTGACATCCTATTGTACTTATACGGAAGTTGTCTAATGATCTTTTCATCTTATTAATTACGTAGTTCCTTCACAGTTTATCATTTTCACATTTGACTTTACAAAGTCAAATCTTTTCTGCAATCGTCAACATCCAATGTTAACCACCAAGTAACAAAATAATTTTATTACTCGGGATCGTAGAAAAGATATTCTATTTAATAGAATACAGTATTCTATTAAATAGAATAAATGATAAACTTTACTTGTACCTCCGATGCACAAGTACTTTCAATTATATAACAGTTATACAAAAGAAAGTTTCAAATTTCAAACTTTTCAAGATTCGAATTTTCTACTATACATATCATATATGTAACTGTAGAATCGAATGGAACCTAAATTAAAGGGACGAAATAGTGTTAATGGAGCATAACCCCAAAAGCATTGAAAACCAATTCGGTAACACTCAATATCAACGAATCAAATCATATATGATTCGATAACTCCCACTGGCCAGTTCCATCACAATTGAGTCGTGGAAGTTTAATATTGAGTAAGAATCACATTCATTAAATAACTTTAGAACTAATTGCTTTAAATTCATGTGTTTGATCAAATCAAACACTTCGAACAATTCAAAGACACGCAATGAATTTCTAAAGATACAGTTTTCAACACTAGAGATAAAATATCTTTGAACTATTCAAAATATTATATCCGAGTTTCATTAGAAACATATTGACAGTTCTTGAACAATTCAAGACATTCAATATGTTCTCTATTATAAACATGTAACTAAGTAATGACAATTCATTAACTAAGTTACGAAGTAAAGAAAACTATACAAGACAATTTATAATTCATTAAACTACATACTTCCAAAGCATTAGTTTAAAAAATCTGCGGTCCAATGACAATCATCGGTTAAATGAGATTTAATCACTTCTTGAATACAATATTCATTAACGGATAAATATATGTGGTGTGATCTCATATCAGACCATCCTTTACATACAGAACAAGCATCTGATGTTTATGCGATAAAATCTCATAAAGCACAGTTCTAAGTTATTTATTTTACCAAATATTTTTCTTCGTGTTTATCTTTCATTAATGACATTACTAGTTACTTTAAAATATGTAACAATTTTTTATACAGAACAAGTAACTATCTAATAGTCACAAGTTCTGATATCAAATATCAAAACAGTTATTGAACATTATTTTAAATAACTAGACGGAAGATCCGGTATCCAATACCTACAGTTGTCGTATTGTGAGAATCAATATTCTCTATACACAACTATACACATCTTCTTTCTTAAGCTTTATAATTTGCGTTCAATTATTTACAACAATTGCAAATAATCGATTAGCAAACTGTGTCAGACACATGACTTCTAAAAGTCACTAAAAGCCAAGAAACGTCATTATAAGATAAACAAATACTAAATGGGTTTTCTTAATGCTAGTCAAGAATCTCGAGACATGAACTATTCAAGTCAATTCTTACTGCATAAGAAACAATTCTAACTAGAATAATATCCTAAACACAGATATATATTTAGATTACCTAATCGCGACTTAGAAACTAAGTCACAAACCATCTTGATTTTCAAAAAAATCGGAACAACAGTTCCCGATGGTTTTAACTAATCTAACCATATCTAAGTCTACTGTCTTTCTAGAACCCATTCTAGAACTACGCAACCATAAGTAAAGTCATAAAACCTATATATTCAGGTAATATACCATGCAGTGGATAAGAAGCATAATTCTATAAGCAGTATAGAATAAAGTAAAACGAAAGCAGTAAATTCCAAAATATTACACACTGCTTAAGTTATGGATTTTAAACTCAGCAGTGTCTCCCATTACTTTACGTAATACCGTAATCCCCAACAGACAACGGGAATTCAATAATTAAATCGAATTCCATAGTGAGAGTAGGATCTCATGAATATATTTCAACTCACAGCTTTGGCACGATCTCGCCTACGTATATTCATTAGGTAGACAACTCTTTGTCAATCACTCTCCAGTGACTCCTGGTTTCAGTCCTGACCGTTTCTCGCTGTGACAGCTTTGGCACGTTCATAGTGAGGCGTATCAAGGCTACACTCGCCAATGACAAACTCAAGCTACCGATGTAGTCCTGACAGCTTTGGCACGTTCATGATTTCCATTTTCACTTGAATTTATCTAGTATCATTATACAGCCGGCATGGATAAAATTCTATCAACTACACCCTCACTGCTTTGGCAATTTCTCGGATGCAGCCATAGAAAGTTACCCATAAACCGTATTGACAAGACGGACCAAGAAACATGTATCCAATACACGTTACATTACAGCCATATTTAAAGCGGGAATTTTTCCTATGGAAGTTTTACTCTACATCCAATGCAGAATTTAATCTAAATCATTTTCTAAACAATTCAATTCTATCTTAGAAAACATAACTTAATTTAACTATTAAATTTCCGTTACATTTTCCATTAATGTAAAACCGAAAAGTAAAGAAACATATCTAGATTCCAAGCAAGTGCGAACATTAAATTGGATTATATATCATATATCAAGCATGAATAATGTAATGGATGAATCATCAGACCCGCTCTGATACCATTTTTGTTGGGGTTTTGGGTGATGGGGCGCAGCGGAAGCGCGGGTTCGGACGAAATCATATTTTAAAACTTTTTCAAAATACCAAATAAATTATTCAATATCTAATATGAATAATTTATTCATATTTCACCTAAACCTATTTATTTAATATCAAATATTAACATAAACAAGTTGAAAACTCGCGAAACTTTTACGAAAACTATTTTTCCGTAAAATGATCTAAAACGCGTTTTTGACCGAACCGACTACCCGACACTTATGGAAACTGCTCAGGTCAGCTCCAATAGTGTCGGGGAAGTTCATGGGCTGTCCAAACAGTGACAGAACCAAATAGTAACAGAATCACTGTTTTCTCAGCCGTCACCCAATTGGCTCAAAATCCACCCGGTAACGCCGTTTTTGGCCGTTTTCGCTTATTTCAAGTCTGAAACACATTCCGGCAATTGTGCCAACTCCCAAAACACATCCATTACATTCATAAGACATCAAAATCATCACATAAATTCCTGTTTTAACAGATCTGATCTGCATAACTGAATTTACCCATTTTCATGCTTTTAATCCAAAATTCCACAATTAATCAAATTAATCATATCACCAACCAAAGCCACCACACATGAAGTAACCAAGAAAAATTCTAGGCTATCTTAGAGTGGATCAATAATTCTAGAATGGCAACTTATTGTCCAACAACAATTTGAACAAAATTGGAATATAATTACACTAATTACTTCCTTAAACACTTCACACATGCATCAATCACCTCCAATTCATCCATCAAACAACAAAGCCCCAAATTTTATGAAAAGAAGAAACCCTAAGATCTCAAAAGATCAACAAGAAATAATTTCTAAGCTTGAGAGTTTAAGAATTACCTTTAATCATTTGTTTTTCCTAAGCTTTTCTTGGATTTTTCTTCTTTTCTTCATGGATTTTTCAAACAAATTTTCAAACCCATTTTTTGGTGTAATTTTCGTCCAAGGCTTGATGAAGAAGATGATGAAAAATAATTTTCCATTTCTTATATATATATGGACGAAAATGAGAGAGAGAGAATGGTATTTTTGTCCTTTCAAATAATTTAAATCAATTAAATACATTTACTTTATATCATCAAATCATATTTGGACAAATATAAAGATAAATGAAAGCATTCCAAGTGTTCCAATAATATTTCAACATGTATCATATTCATAATGAAAATTGGATAAGATTGGGAAATTTAATTATTTAATTATTTAACATTTAAATAACTAGATAATTAAATAATAAACATATATGTATTTTTATTTACATTAAATAATAAATACATATATTTATGGCATGTGTCAAAATCTCATTTGACGAATAATTAATGTGTATCTAATCGTATTATGTATCAAATACAATACACAATAATTTATTAGCGGACAAAATCCCCTAATGCATGTGTTATCGTTTAACGATTAAACGATCTGAATTAACTCATTTAATCATGTGGAGTATTATGAATAATTCGTATTATTCATATCGAGTTTCCCAAGTGCTCAACGAGTACACTTCATATTATGGGACTCTCTAAGTTTAGGTTTATCCGTCATGAAATCCGATTTCGTGTCCATAATCCACCCACTCATGGATTATGACGACCACAGATAATCTCGTTAAACTATGCAAGCCGAGGTCACTGCATACGTATAATCCATCCGTCACAGGCTATCCATATTATACCTGAGATATAGATGAGAACGTCAAATCTGTTCGTTATAATACAGTCGACTTTCAATTTACGATCTCTAAATAACACTCGGAACTGATTTCCGAAGTTATACCACGGCCATGGATTTACTAGATCGTAAACATGTGAGGATGTCTATGCCCTGTACACAGGACTGACATATCATATCTTGATACTCACAGGATATCATGAGCATTAGTCCACACCCAACGAACAGGTGGAAGTCTGATCATGAATAAATCGTTGACGTGACTGCCATCAAAGTGTCGATGATAACTCATATATCTCACCGTGGTATCTCAAGTCGAATGACCATTATCCTCGCTCAACTCGAGAAGGTTCCTATTTACGTTGGTGTAACATCTATTAGGAAACCTTCAGTGAGTCGTTCAGTGTCTTATCAAATAAACACCTACATGTCTATACGAGTCTTCCGAGACTCATGGTTCATTGGGATAAACCATCGGACCAAGTCACGATATACGACATGTACTGGTCTCAGCGGATTTTATTAACCGACCTATGTTAGTAAATCTTGACCATGAACTTTATTTAAGGATATACATCTTATAGCACACTTCCCAATGTCAATTATAAGCTACGTTGCAATTGCGCACTATATTGTAAATCATAGGGTCTTTGTCTAATACACTGAATCAGATTCATTTTCGATCTAATCGTAATCAGATATCTAATCGCAATTAGATCGAATAAGTGTATAAAAGACAAGGGTGCTACCGTTAAATTAGTAATATTATGGAAAATGGAACTGTTCGTATTTATGAATCAGACATAAATACGATCCGGATTGGCACTCGGAGCACCAACCCTAACAGTCCCCGGTCGACTGAACCAAATGAAGATTCAGAAGTTATTTCACCCGAAATATCGTATGGACTGGAGGAAGTCCAAGTCATCAATTGACTCGACATGAGTCCGTGAGGGATGTCCCCGATCGACTGAACCAGATGAAAATTCAGGAGTTATTTCACACGACAATAACGTATGGACTGGAGGAAGTCCAAGTCCTCAATTGACTCGACATGAGTCCTTCGGGGGATGTCCCTAGTCGACTGAACCAGATGAAGGTTCATGAGCTAATTTCCATACTACAGGTCAGAGGTCTTGAACTTGATTCTACATGAGCCATGGGGAGTGTTCCCAGTCGACTAAACCAGATGAAGGCCAGGATAATCCCCATACTACGGGTCAAAGAACCAGAGGAGTCTTCAATATCGTTTGGACCAGATGAAGGTCAGGTCTTGAACTTGACTCTACATGAGCCATGGGGAATATTCCCAGTCGACTGAACCATATGAAGGTATATGAAAGTCTTCACTCTACAGACCTGACGAAGGTCCAAATGTCTTTCATTATCATACTATTGGACCTGATGAAGGTCTATGAGAGTCTTCACTCTACAGACCTGATGAAGGTCAAAGAGTCTTTCATTCCCATACTACTAAACCTGATGAAGGTCTATGAAGGTCATCACTCATTCTTCTGATGAGGGTCCATGAGGCTACGGTCATATGGACCTGTCGAATGAACTTGATAAAGGTTCAAGAATGTCATCACTTCTCACTCTACTAGACTTGACAAAGGTCAATAAGTGTTCTATTTCCTCATTCTACCAGACCTGATAAAGGTCAATGAGGGTATAATTCCTCATTCTACAGGACTTGTAGTCTAGAGACCATGTCGTCTGGAGACCATGAGACTACGGTCGAATGAACCTGATGAAGGTCCATGCGTGTCATGTCGAGTGAGACATTCACCTCATGCTGAGTGTAGTGTCCAGTGGGACATTCACCTCATGATGAATCTTCATTTGAAGCATCTTCCTTAAGCCGAGACTACATCCTCGTAGTGTCGAGTGGAATACTCACTTGTTGTATCTTCATCTATAACATCCTCCTTTAGCCTAGACCATCATTGTAGTGTCGAGTGGGACACTCACTTGTTGTATCTTCATCTAGAGCATCTTCCTTGAGCCGAGACTATATCCTTGTAGTGTCGAGTGGGATAGCATCCTCATGATGTGTATCCATGTAATGTTGATTGGAACCTTAGGTAGCTCAGCCTACCTATTTGTCGTGTCGAATGAAACTTCAGCCAATAGCTGATCATTCCTCCATGTCGTGTCGACTGGAACCTTAGCCCCTAACTAAAACATGTTTATTGTCGTGTCGAGTGGATTCTCTGTCAGATACTAAGCCTTCTTCCATGTCGTGTCGAATGACACATTTGCCTAATGCTAGGTCTTTTTCCATCTCATGTCGATTGAAATCTTAAACAAGTGTCAAACCTCATACGTGGAGTGTTGAGTGTAATCTTTGAAAAATACTAAACCATCATATATGTAGTGTCAATTGTGATCTTTAGCGAGTGACAAGCTACATATAGTAATGTCAATTGGGACATCCTTAACAACACACTAATGTCGAGTGAGACATCCCTAACAAGTCTCATGCCACACATTGTAAATGCTGACTGAGACATCCATAACAATTACCAAGTTGTAAATTGCAGTGTTGACTGTGACACCCATAGCAGGTCTTATACTATAAATTGTAATGTCAACTAGGACACATATTACAAGTCTCAAACTATACACTAATGTCGAATGGGACATCCCTAACAAGTCTCATGCCTTACTGATGTCGATTGAGATATTTTTAAAATATGCAAGCCATACCTAGTAAAGTTGACTGGGATGTTCATGTCAAGTCTTCATTAAAGTATTGTCCATCGGGATATCCTCTTCATGTCAACTCTTCATACACGTAGTGTCGATTGGGGCGATCATGCCAGATACATTGTTTCATCATATCAGTGATAAAAAAGTGGTTCTACTGGAGGGAAGCTTCTTGTTCCTTTCTTAGTCGGCTGAGAGAAGTATGTCGATTGGGCCAGATGATTTTTTATGTTGTCGATTGGAGCAAATGAGTTTCTCCCTAAGTTAGAGTTTTGTGAAAGATAAGTTTTTTTAAAAAGTAACCAATGAGTACTTGTTTGGGAAGCTATGATGTCCCCAAGGTGATAATGGGTGGCCTATCATTTTTTTGTGGTCTAATTGTGTCTAGTGACACCTTATTGAGATATATTACTAGCACATCATTTATTATGACGCTTGGAAAGATTCGAGCTTCTCTCATTGTGATGGCTGATGAAACTTTCTCTCTTCTTGTTCCTCTTATCCTCCTCCCACCTGATCTCGATTTGGGCTCGAGTCATGACTTGATCCATAGTGCAGCATCGAAATTTAGTGAGCTTTTTGTAGAGTCCAATTTCTGAAAGTAATATATTTCTGAATACTTCCACTACAGTAGGCTGATAGAGATCTGAGATTGTTACATTCTCTTTATTGAAGCGAGCCACGTAGCTTCGCAATGACTCTCCTCTCCGCTGTTGGATGGCATTGAGGTAATTGGTGGCCTTCTCAAGCTTGCAAGAACTTGCAAAATGTTCCACAAATTTGTCTGCTAGTTGTTGGTAAGATTCGATGGATCTATATGGGAGATTGACGAACCAGGTGAGGGCAGGACCAACTAATATTTCTCCAAATCCTCTGCACATTCCAGCCTCCCATTGGTGGGGTGCCAAACTAGTTGACATCATTTTGTATTTGTAATGGACCACATGGTCGTCTAGGTCTGTGGATCCATCATACAGCTTCATATCTGGTGGACTGAACTTTCGTGGGAGTTCGATGGAAGTAATGGATCCCAAAAAGGGAGTATCTGAGATCGAGCCGGCTCAACTTTTTCTCACTGGTAATCTGACACCAGGTAGGATGGAGAAAATTGCATATTTGAACTCCTTCATTTCCTTGCGCATGGTGGAGGCAACTTGTTGTGCTTGGTCGGTTGGGGAGATATGTCGGCTTATTCCTTGATTTGGTGGATGGTTGTCTGATGGCGGATTGTCGCTTGTTACCTTATTGAATGCCCCCAGAAGACTGGTTGGGATTAGAGGATTGTTGGGATGGTCTGGAATGTCACGATGTTGAGAGGTTGAAGAGATTTGCTCTAACTGCTTCTGTAGGTTTGCGTTGGAGTTTCGCATGGTCAGGTTCTCTTCTTCTAAAGTTCGTAACCGTTCTTGGAGCATGGCTAATTGTGCTGCCATAGGGTCTGGTGTATGTTCACTGCTAGAAGCCATAAGTAATCGTGCTTTTAGTGACCGTAGTCTGAGTGATCTTTGCCTGCTATGAATCGCTAAGGCCTCACGGTGGGCGCCAAATTGTGGATGCTGGTTTTCGTCCGAGGTCCACAATCGTGAATTTGTAGTATGAGGGCACTAGCGATCCTGCAAAACAAAGGTAGAATGAGCAGGGAGTACTGCCCACCGGTGTGGTGGGTGTCTTAGGCACTCCGACGCTCAAGTCAGTAGTGAAGACGAGCTATAAATAATGAAAGAGCAAGGCTTGATGTTACCTTGACTTCCGTTGACTGCCGTGAGGGCAGTGGCCGGTGTTTAGAGAGTAAGAAGCTTAGAGAGCTCAAGTATGAGAGCTAAGACTTGCCTAACAATGAACCACTTCTTCTCTTTATAAGCTCCTTTGAGATCTGCTTTAAAGGTTTGCTTTAACTCATCCTCTAATTGTTTGTCAGTTGAATATCAAAAACGGCTAACCACGTAAGGGAATTACTGACATTGATTCTGATGTTTTAGGCTTGGGGTAACTGACAAGTCTTGGGTTTGCATGGAAGGCCTCTCTGGGGCTGAGGAGGTAACTGGGCCCTTGGATCTGGTCTGTTCTGGGTTCTGTTTGGTGGGATTGGGCTGTTACTGTTAGTGGGTCTGTAACGAAAAGTCAAGAATGTCATTGCCCCAAATTTTGCCCATACAACATGTTGAAGTCCCTGAAGGACTACATGATAAAACTAATGAAAAGAAAACATGTTTAAGACATGAAAGACCAATTAGTTCAAAAGAGACAACTCCCCGGAAGATGAGAACACAATAAAATATATAAAATGAAGTTAGTACTTTAGAAGAGTTTTTGTTTACTAATCAAGCAACAGAAATTGATCGATTATAATTTATCGACCCTATTGCCTGAGATGAGGTAAATTGACCACTAACTAAAGATTTGTCAGTTTCTCCTAAAAAGACAAATAATAATGAGATTTAAATTGAGTATGTTGGTATAGAAAAATCATGGGATCGAAATTAAATTATTATTGATAATGCGTTTTCATTTACTGTTGCTCAAAATATTATAAATTATGATTACAATGATCTTGAACCACAAACTGTGGAAGAATGTCGACACATAAATGATTGGCCACAGTGAAAAGAAGTTATTCAAGTATAACTAAATTCACTGACAAAACGTGAAGTTTTTGAACTCGTAGTGCAGAGACTTGAAGATGTCAAACCTGTTGGATATAAATGGGTATTCGTAAGGAAACGAAATGAGAAAAATGAGATTGTAAGATATAAAGCAAGATTGGTGGCACATCGTTTTTCTCAAAAGCCCGACATTGATTATGGAGAGACATATTCTCATGTGATAAGATACAATCACATTTCAATTTCTTGTTAGTCTCGCAGCCTCTGAAAGGATTGAAATGCGTCTGATGGATGTAGTGATTGTAGTATATTTATATGAAAATCCCTGAAGGATTTAAAATGTGAGAGATAAATAATTCAAAATCTCGTAGTTTATATTCATTAAAATTACAACGATCTTTATATGGACTGAAACAATCTGGGCATATATGGTATAATCACCTACGCAACTATTTATTGAAAGAATGATATGTAAATAATCAAATATGCCCTTGTGTTTTTATAAATAAATAAAAAAAAAAAGTCTGAAATTGGATTTGCAATAGTTGATGTATATGTTGATGATTTAAATCTCATTGGTAATCCTGAATAGCTTTTAAAGACAGTTTCGTATTTGAAAAATGAATTTGAAATGAAAGATCTTGGGAAAATAAAATTTTATCTCGGCTTGAAGATTGAGCATTTGTTAAGTGGAATATTCACACATCAGTCAACATACATTAAAAAGTTTTAAGGCGTTTTTATATAGACGAAGCTCATCCATTAAGCACTCCAATGGTGGATTGTTATATTATGGCCATCTATGAAGTAAACAATGGTTGCAACTTCTTCTAATCATTTAGAAATACTTGATGTCCATGAAGCAAGTTGTGAATGTGTATGGTTAAGATTAATGATACAACATATTCGAGAAACATGTGGATTGCCTTCAAATAAAGATAACCTCACAACATTATATGAAGATAATGTTGTTTGCATTGCACAAATTAAAAGAGGTTACATAAAAGGTGATAAAATCAAGCATATATCACCAAAATTCTTTCATACACACAAACTTCAAAATGGTGGTGATATAAATATTCTGCAAATATGCTCAAATGATAATCTTGCAGATCTATTTACAACAGCTCTAACAACTGCAACGTTCAAAAAGTTGGTACATAAAATTGGGATACGCCAACTCAAAGATTTATGTAAAATTGTAGAGGCACCAACAACAAGATGGAGGAGCATACTAATTGGGGAAGATACTTAATATGATGTACTCTTTTTCCTTATTAGGTTTTTATCTCATTGGATTTTTCCTAATAAGGTTTTATTGAAACAATTTTCTATGTAATGAACATTCAACGGGAAGTGTTATAAATAAATAAAAATTATGTGGATGTTCATAACTTACAACTCTTAGTCTCCCCACTAACAATCATTTCTCTACCTATAACTCTCAAGATATTATGATCCATGATCATTTATTTTATTAAGTATTTATTTTTATGTTATGATCATGTAACTATAAAAAGAGAGCTTATCTCTTTGTTTCTACACACTTTTGAAATGAATAAAATTTCTCTATAATTTATGCTCTAATTTGTTCTCTCTTCCTTTTTAATTTTTCATTGTGTTATTCTTGATGTCTTTCTATCGGTTTGAAAATAACACTCTTCATTGATAGGAAATTTGATTCCACACTAAATAATTCAAGAAATGTTAATCCATCATTTATAGTTTGGATAGTTGTTAGACCACCACCCCCCCCCCCCTTAGTTTTTATTAAATTATTATTTAATTTAAGAGCGGACATAGTTGACTAATAATTATAAAGAGACATTTTTGTCATTTAAAAAGATAAAAATACCTTTAAATATAAAAATATTAATCAATCATAGAACGACGCATTATTGGGCTGCGAATGACGTGAGATATTTTGAACAATAGACATATAATTGGATTAGATTTTCGATTTTTGAGAGGTAAATGAGACGTTGATAAATAAATTAGGTTTGAAAAAGCCTAATTCAAATTTAATTAGTATTATAGACTCTAATATAAGTAAACGATTCTCGAATTGTGGTTGGATTTTTCTAAATCGAGCTCGACTAATAATTAACCAATTTTTAAATTTTAACCATCATATAATTTTCTCTCCTCTAAATATCGAGGCACCCAGTAAAACAAAACAAAATCTTATTCTGCTGCAATGGTTTTGTTGAAGACAGTGTGCATACAACTCATGCAAGTTGTAAACGTGTGTGTGTGCATGATAAGAAGCCAGCAAGAAATGAGTATAGAAGAAGCTGGCAAGACGTGTGAAGCTGTCAAAACGTGTGCACTGTAGCACACGTTTTGGCAGCTATATAAGGAGCCCTAAATCCATTATTTCATTATCCCAGAATCCCGAAAGTGAGTATAATAGAGAGTAAAGTGGTGTGAGAGTTTTTTGTAAAGCTTGGGTTATAAAGCTTTGTAATTCTTTTGTTTGTAATATAAAAAGAAGAGTTTTCTCTCCAATCACCTCTATTCGTGTGTGTTTAATCACAACAAGTGGTATCAGTAGCTAAGGTTACTCGGTGGGATCCCGAAACTCAGAAACAGAGGTTTGGTTCCGAAAAAAGTTGTCAAAAATCGATTTTGAGCATACCATCAGACTTTTCACGGCGAGACGAGCACGGTGGTATTTTCCGGCGATCGATCGGAGGTCAGACGAAGCTTCACGCGCCGCACGCGCCAGGTAGAAGCATTCTCACGCGCTCCACGCGCAGTAACGCGCCACACGCGCTGCTCAAGGAAGAAGACGACCACGTCAGCGCACAGTCAGCAGCCCAGTCAGCGCCACGTCAGCAGAACTGCCACGTCAGCGGTGTCTGGTAAATTTCAGTTAGGTCGCTGAACTTTCTTGAAATTACAATTTAGCCCATATACTTTCAGAAAGTTTCAATTTAGTCCCTGAACTTTTTGGAAATTGCAATTTAGTCCCTTAACTTTTCCGTAATTGCACTTTGGCCCCTGAACTTTCGGAAATTGCACTTTGACCACTGTAATTTCTAGAATTTGCAATTTGGTCCCTGTGTCGGATTTTGACAAACGAAGTGTCATTTCCACCATTTTCGACCATTTCGGAAGCAACGGTGAGGTCCGTTTATTGAAATTCTGCTTAGAATTTTTGTGATGGATGGGGGCAACGGAAAAATGATTTTGTTAACCAGTACAAACTATTTCACATGGAGAGGAATGATGAAAGACCTTATGTATGTGAAGGACTATGATGGATCGGTGTTTCTGGAGCAGAAACCAGAAGGAATGACCGATGGAAAGTGGGCTAATCTTCACCAGAAAACATGCAGTACTATTCGTCAGTGGATCGACGGTAGTATCGTCAACCATGTTAGTGAATAAACAAATGCACGTGACTTATGGAGAAAGCTGGAGGAGCTTTTCCGAGCAAAGACTGGAAACAACAAGCTGCACTACATCAAGAAGATGATGGGTTTGAAATACCTGGAAGGTACAGCTGTGGCGGACCATATCAACGATTTCCTCGGAACAATGAAAGAATTGTCTGGATTGGGCATAGACTTCGGAGATGAGGTAAATGGCTTAATACTCCTTAATACGTTACCAGAATCTTGGGAAACGTTCAGATCTACGGTGATCAATTCAGCCGCAGATGGGAAAGTCACTATGGAGATGGCGAAAACCAGGATCTTCGAGGAAGAAAAGAAGACGAGAATGCAGGAGTCAGCATCAGCCTCAACCTCAAAAGCTCTAGTGACAGAGAAGAACACCAGAAGAGGGAGGAGTAAAAGCCGAGGCCCAAGTAGACCAGACAAGAACCGGGGGAAATCAAGAACAAGAGATATTGAGTGCTACCATTGTAAAAAGAAAGTTCATATGAAGCGGGATTGCTACAAACTGAAGAATGAGCAGTCCAGAAGAGATGGTGACTCTAACCAAGAAAGAGTTGCTACTACCACCGAGAAAACCTCCAAAGAATTTCATATAATATATGAAGAAGATATTGTGAATCTTGCCAGCCACGAGACCAGTTGGGTGATAGATAGTGGCGCCTCCATACATGCCACATCTCACAGAGAATTCTTTTCATCTTACACACCAGGGGACTACGGTGCTGTAAGAAGGGGAATGACGGACAGTCCAAAGCCGTCGGTATTGGAGACATATGCCTTGAAACAGACAACGGGACAAGGCTAGTGTTGAAGGGAGTCAAGCACATCCCGGACATCCGGTTAAACCTGATCTCAACAGGCAAGCTGGATGATGAAGGTTTCTGCAGCACCTTTAGTGACGGATGCAGGAAGCTCACTAAAGGATCAATGGTGGTGGCACGAGGTAAGAAAGACTCAACCATGTATTTGATGCATGCTAAGCTTTCAAATAGTAGCATAAATACAGTCAACAGTAATGAGGCAGCCGAGTTATGGCATAAAAAGCTCGGTCACATGAGCCAAACAGGGATGGAGATACTAAGTAGGCGGAATGTTCTTCCGGAATTCAAGAACTCACACTTACGGAAGTGTGAACACTGCATGGCTGGAAAGCAGAACAGAGTGTCCTTCCAGAGATCCCCGCCTCAACGAAAACCGGAGGTACTAGATCTCATACATTCAGATGTATGCGGTCCGATGCAGACACGAACACTTGGTGGGTCACTGTATTTTGTGACATTCATTGATGATCATTCAATGAGGATCTGGGCATACACCTTGAAGAGAAAAGACCAAGTGCTTGGAGTGTTCAAGGAGTTTCACGCCCTGGTGGAGAGAGAAACCGGTAAGAAACTCAAATGCATCAGAACAGACAACGGTGGAGAATACAGAGATCCGTTTGATCAGTACTGCAAGACCCAAGGAATCAGACATCAAACGACACCTCCGAAGACACCTCAGCTGAATGGCCTAGCTAAGAGGATGAACAGAACCTTGTGCGAAAGGGTCAGAAGCTTGCTGTCACAAGCCAAGCTGCCGAAGACATTTTGGGGGGAGGCACTCAACACAGCAGTACATGTTTTGAACATGTCCCCAGCGGTCGCACTAAAAGGTAATGTTCCTAACCAAGCCTGGACAGGTAACGAAGTGTCATATGAACACTTGCATGTCTTTGGGTGCAAAGCTTTTGTACACATCCCAAAGGACGAGAGATCCAAGCTTGATGCAAAGACGCGACAATGTGTCTTTATTGGCTATGGTCAGGATGATTTCGGCTACAAACTGTATGATCCTGTGGAGAAGAAGATTGTCAGGAGCCGAGATGTTATCTTCGTTGAAGACCATACCATAGAAGATATCAGAAAGAAGATGAAGACAATGCCCTAGCAATACAGAAATGTGAATCCAGAACCTCATACACCGGTGCCAGTACGAGTTGAAGATGAGGTTCCCAGACAGCAGGGTACAGGTGATGGAGCTCCCAGAGATGATGATCATGATCAATCACCAGTACCAGAAGCTACACCAACAGTTCCACAGAGAAGGTCTGACAGAGAGAGGTGGCCTTCAACCAAATACTCTGCTTATGAATATGTGCTGCTTACTGACGGGGGAGAACCCGAGAGCTATCAGGAGGCTGTGGAAACAGATGACAAAGAAAAGTGGGAGGAAGCCATGCAAGATGAGATGAAATCTTTGCATGACAATCACACTTTTGAGTTGGTGAAATTGCCAAGAGGCAAACGGACTTTGAAGAATAAATGGGTGTACAGGGTGAAGCAACATGAGCATACTTCACAACCCCGGTACAAAGCCAGACTAGTTGTCAAGGGATTCAATCAGAGGAAAGGCATTGACTTCGATGAAATCTTCTCTCCAGTTGTGAAGATGTCATCCATCAGAGTGGTACTCAGCTTAGTAGCAAGCCTCGACCTGGAATTTGAGCAGATGGATGTCAAGACCGCATTTCTTCACGGAGATCTGGAAGAAGAAATTTATATGGAGCAACCAGAAGGCTTCAGAGTCAGAGGGAAAGAGGACTTTGTGTGCAGACTCAGGAAAAGTCTCTACGGTTTGAAACAGGCACCGAGGCAGTGGTACGTGAAGTTTGAGTCAGTTATGGGGGAGCAGAGATACAAGAAGACCACTTCAGACCATTGTGTTTTCGTTCAGAAATTTTCGGACGATGACTTATCATCTTACTACTGTATGTAGATGATATGTTGATAGTTGGCCGGAATCAATCGAGGATTGATAATTTGAAGCAGCAACTGAGTAAGTCTTTTGAGATGAAAGACTTGGGGCCAGCTAAGCAGATTCTTGGCATCAGGATCGGTCGTGATCGGAAAGCCAGGAAGTTATACTTGTCACAGGAGGAGTACATCGAGAAGGTACTTCAGAGATTCCAGATGGACAAGGCTAAAGCGGTTAGCACTCCTCTTGCTACCCACTTTAGATTGAGTACACAACAGAGTCCCTCTACTGAGACAGAGAATGAAGAAATGAAACAGGTTCCATACACCTCAGCAGTGGGAAGTCTTATGTATGTCATGGTGTGCACGAGGCCAGACTTAGCACACGCAGTTGGATTGGTCAGCCGGTTTATGTCAAACCCAGGACGGGAACACTGGAATGCGATCAAATGGATCATGCGGTATCTTCGAGGCACATCCAAAATGAGGTTATGTTTTGGAAGCAGCGACAAACCAGTGTTGATGGGCTACACCGATTCAGATATGGCAGGAGATATGGATACCCGAAAGTCTACTTCGGGGTATCTGATTACTCTCTCAGTAGGAGCTGTGGCATGGCAGTCGAGGTTGCAGAGGTGTGTTGCACTTTCTACAACAGAGGCAGAATTCATTGCAGTTACAGAAGCTTGCAAGGAATTGTTGTGGATGAAGACATTCGTCCAGGAATTTGGTTTCAAGCAGGAGAAATACATTTTGTACTGTGATAGCCAGAGTGCTATCTATCTCGGTAAAAATTCCACCTTTCATTCAAGGTCAAAACATATCGATGTGAGGTATCACTGGATACGGGACGTCCTGAGCTCAAGACTGTTAGAACTCAGGAAAATTCACACCAACGACAACGGTGCCGATATGTTCACCAAGGTTTTACCGAAGGAGAAGCTTGAAATCCGTCGTGCCATAGCCGGGATGACAAAACTCTCCACATAGTCAGAGTGGGGAGATTCAGAGAACTACGATTGGCTTGATCCCAACTCAGGGTACGTAGGCAGTCATACAGATGCAGCCAGAGGAGGATCCTTTTGAAGGATCCGGTTTGGATGATGATGGTCGGCTCAGATTTTTGGCAAATCTTCACCGAGGGGGAGATTTGTTGAAGACAGTGTGCATACAACTCATGCAAGTTGTAAACGTGTGTGTGTGCGCATGATAAGAAGCCAGCAAGAAATGAGTATAGAAGAAGCTGGCAAGACGTGTGAAGCTGTCAAAACGTGTGCACTGTAGCACACGTTTTGGCAGCTATATAAGGAGCCCTAAATCCATTATTTCATTATCCCAGAATCCCGAAAGTGAGTATAATAAAGAGTAAAGTGGTGTGAGAGTTTTTTGTAAAGCTTGAGTTATAAAGCTTTGTAATTCTTTTATTTGTAATATAAAAGAAGAGTTTTCTCTCCAATCACCTCTATTCGTGTGTGTTTAATCACAACAGGTTTTCCTAAATGGCTCACATTTGATGTGATAAAGAATTAAGGATCCTGAGAATTTTTTTGGTCATTAGCTCAGTGATGGTGATAAAATAATTAAAAATATGCAACAAATCTTGATGTCATTACTCATGCCACACAACACAGCCCGGCGTTTGATGTGTGATAAAAATGTGATTTGTGACGTCAATTTTGATGAAATAACATAAATGTTAACTGATAAATGTATATCATAGAATTAAAATAATTTAAGTCGAGTAGTTCAGACGACTGTCGAAACAGACAGTTAATTTTAAAATTTACAGAAAGTTTTAAATAAAAAAATATTTTATACATAATATGTTGACGGTTGTTTTTCGTTCTAATAGCGATTTGGAAATTCAATCATTCGAACAAACCTCTCATAAATAGTGAATTTGTTTAGTTAGTTGAGAACCAAATCAAATAGAAAATCACAGAGAAAATATAAGATTAATATGGTTCGACGAAGAATGGCTCCAACCTACATTCACGGAAGAAAAAAATTATTACGAGTTCGGGTCAAGACCAACTAGCTTTCTCAAGGGCTCGTCATCTCTTTGCTTCATCATAATATAATTTATATAAATATATTTTTATCAATATATTTCATTTTAATAATTCACATAAATCCTTAAAATTTAGGATTACAAAAAGAAAAAAGCAAACTAAAAGTTAAAACCAGGCGACGCATAAAAAATATAAACATGACTAAAGGTCTAAAGCACACCGTTTTGTAATAAACCTAATACCATTAATTAAATCAAACGGCTCAAATTAACCCAAACCTCGTCTATAAAATCACTCATCACTTGATCACTCAAGACTCACTGATCTTTTTTCTCTCGTTCTATATACTTTTTCAAAGCTTTTTAAAAATGGCAATTACCATCACCGCCGTCAAAGCGAGGCAGATCTTCGACAGCCGTGGAAATCCTACGGTCGAGGTTTGTTTCTTTACCAGATCTTATCTCTTTCGTTACTAAAACTTTCTCTGTTGCCGCCGATCTAAGGTTTTGCCAAGTCATTTTCCATTTTTACAGGTCGATGTGACAACATCAGATGGCCACGTGGCTAGAGCTGCTGTTCCAAGCGGCGCATCCACCGGTGAGTTTATTATTATCATTATCAGTATCATTTGAATTTGAATTTGAATTTGATGTGCTTTCTTTAATAGTTTATTAAACAATTGGGTTATAGGAATTTATGAGGCTCTTGAACTCAGAGATGGAGGTTCTGATTACCTAGGCAAGGGTGTATCTAAGGTTAGTTTTATCACTTTTGTGTGTTTGCTTCACTTGCATTTGTATAAATTGTATATTGCGGCGCTGATCCAGTTTAACATACATAGGCTGTTGGGAATGTTAACACCATCATTGGCCCTGCACTAATTGGCAAGGTTTGTTGTAATTTCGTATCTTTTTTTTTTAATCTCAATTATGTGTAATTGGTTTTGGATATTTTGTTTCTCCATCTGAATTTGCAAATTTTGTATCGTGGGTTCGCACAGGACCCAACTGAGCAGGTTGCTATTGACAACTACATGGTTCAACAACTTGATGGAACTGTAAATGAGTGGGGTTGGTGCAAACAGAAGGTTTATTGATGACTGTTTTCTTAACTTTCAATTGTGTGTATCCGCGCGCTTATTTTAATTGTATATAGTATATACTTGTACTGATCATTGCTTTTTATTGCGCGGTGTTTTCAGCTTGGAGCAAATGCCATATTGGCTGTGTCTCTTGCAGTCTGCAAGGCTGGGGCTCATGTCAAGAAGACTCCTCTTTACAAGGTTTGTTATCTATTACTCTTTTAATATCGATGCTTGCTTCCATGTTTGGAGAGAATTATTGAGTTGTGGAAGTACAGGTGATTGGAAAATTTGTTCTGCTATTCACAGAGATAAAAATGAGTTCATTATTTCATTTAATATGTTGCAAACCTATTTTTCTTTTCTTGGTTTTTTTTTTCGAAATGAACATGATAAAATGATTTTTTGGATGCAGCACATTGCCGAACTTGCTGGCAACAAGAAGTTGGTGTTGCCAGTACCAGCTTTCAATGTCATTAATGGTGGATCACATGCAGGAAACAAACTTGCTATGCAGGTGTGTTTCCTGGTATTTCCTTTGATTTATATTTCAAGGATTCTTGTTCGTTGTTGGTTTCTTATCCATTTCTTTCTGCAGGAGTTTATGATCCTTCCTGTAGGAGCTTCCTCTTTCAAGGAAGCCATGAAGATGGGTGTGGAAGTATACCACCACCTGAAGGTAGGTTACAATGTTTTCTTTCCGTGGTTTTACTTATTTACTGTTATTCATTGCATATTGGGAAATATGTTTTTTTTTTTTTAAAAAATCATTATTCTTTGCGCTATTTCTGTATTGCATAAGTTTGGCATTATTATGAAAATATTATTGTTGTTTCATTTATAATCAATTCCAAGATTTGCAAAGAAAGTTAATTAGACTCTTGCGATCACCACTTCTTGCTTTAGCTGCTGGATCTTTGGTCGTTGTACAAAATATTTCATTCAAATTTGTGTTGAGATAAACTTTTTACCATTCCAAATATTCACTTCCATTGCCTTTGAGAGAACAGAGCATGCTGTCTATTTTGCTGTTCATGTTCCGTTGCGGGCATATAGCAACTGTGATTCCTTTCATGTTATGTCTGCAAGTGGGTTTCTCTTTCTCATGTCTTGCAGTTGAGAAGGCCTTGTACACACCTTTCCTGTACACTCCTACATACACACCTTTCATTTACACTCCTACTTTATTTTAAATTTTTATGGCTTTTTGTTAAACTAACATTTGCTAAATATACTGTTTTTTCCTGGGGTTGTAGGCTGTGATTAAAAAGAAGTATGGCCAGGATGCTACAAATGTTGGTGATGAGGGTGGTTTCGCTCCCAATATTCAGGTCAATCATAGTTCAACTGGCTGATGATTTTAATACTTTTTTTTTCCTTTTATGTTCTTATTTTGTTCATTTATTTACATTTTCATGGTTCTCCAAGCTCAGGAGAACAAGGAGGGACTTGAATTGCTCAACACAGCCATTGCTAAAGCTGGTTACACAGGCAAAGTTAGTATAATCTTCAATCACTTATTTATTATTTACTTTTTATACTCTTAATTAATTGCTTTTGTATCACTTGACATCACAATAGATGACAAATGTTAATAGATTTGGTTTATTTTGTTAGGTTGTCATTGGAATGGATGTGGCTGCATCTGAGTTTTATGGTTCAGATAAGACTTATGATCTGAACTTCAAGGAAGAGGTGAGTTTCTTTCACGTAATAGCATTGTTTACATGCAATTCTGGGTTGTTGGTATGAGCCACTTCTTCGGTTGAGCAGTCATGATTGGTTATCAGAGTTGCTTAGGGTGTTCATCTTTATTTCTCTCTCTCTCTCTCTCTTTTGACAAAAGGTTTTATCTTGATAGTTGATATAACATTGTTTGCTAGATTATTGTATTATAGTTCTTTGAGGGTGTAGCTAGATCACCTCCGAGAGGTTGTATTATTCAGAGCATTCCAACCAAACCCTTTAGGAAACTTTTTCATTCACGTGTAACTTGTTATATCTGTTGCTATTTCTGGACTTTGCTCTGATTGTTATTTCTCTAATTCTGTTCTGAATAACTTTCTTGTCATAAATTTATTGCTCTGTTTAAAAATATATTGTTTTCCTGTTTTCTTAATTGTTTTGCTTAGCAATTCTATTCCGAATAACTTTCTTGTCAGAAATTTAGTGCTCTATTTGTAGAGAGATTTTTTTTCCCTGTTTTCTTAATTTATTTTATTTTTGCAGAACAATAATGGTTCACAGAAGATCTCAGGAGATGCTCTCAAGGATCTCTACAAGTCATTCATTTCTGAATATCCTATTGTTTCAATTGAAGATCCATTTGACCAAGACGACTGGGAGCACTATGCCAAGCTAACCAGTGAAGTTGGAGAGAAAGTACAAATTGTTGGAGATGATCTTTTGGTCACCAACCCCAAGGTTAATAAGGCCATTTCATTTTGTTTACTCTGATTTTTAACAGGAAATTGTGCATGGGTTTGCATAATCATTTCATAAATGAAGCATGAATACCTGAATTTTTCTTTCTTGTTTTTCGAGTTCTCTCAACATATATCGTTTGTGATTGCAGAGGGTTGAAAAGGCTATCAAAGAGAATACCTGCAATGCCCTCCTTCTCAAGGTATTGCTGTAGTCTTTTTTATTCAGTCATTAGTTTTTTTCTCTTTACAAAATGTAAATGTAAATCTGTACCGTCTCTTTGTTTTGGTGAAAAGGTTAATCAAATTGGATCTGTAACTGAGAGCATTGAAGCCGTAAGAATGTCCAAGCATGCTGGGTGGGGAGTGATGGCCAGCCACCGTAGTGGTGAGACTGAAGATACTTTCATTGCTGATCTCTCAGTGGGTTTGGCCACGGTAAATATGCTTTTAATATGAATGAGACCATCTCCATTGTGCAATTTCAATTTTACAAGCCCAAGTTCTTAATTCGACTTTGTTTCTCACTTTTTTTTTCCTGTTTATGTTCAGGGTCAAATTAAGACAGGAGCTCCATGCAGGTCAGAACGACTTGCAAAGTACAACCAGGTTAGCATCTTTTTTTTTCCCTGCTTGAGAGACCATATGACATTGCCTCTTTTGCTTTTACCGAATTTGTAACTTTGACAATCCGATGGGCTTGACTATAAATGTTTTTGCTCATTTAGCTTCTGAGAATCGAGGAAGAGCTGGGTGCTGAAGCGGTTTATGCCGGTGCAAAGTTCCGTGCCCCAGTTGAACCTTACTAGAGTTTGAGTTGCCTGATCTAGTGGTGATGCTGGATTTGACTTTGAGTAATCTGAGGTCTAATAAGTTGTTACGGAAAATGGGTTTAAGCCTTAAATGACCCAAAACATGTTCTCAATAATTTTGACTTGTGAGTTTTGTTTGAGAGTATGAACCTTGCTGTGTATCAGGAAACCATTTCTTAGCTAGAGCACTTTTTTTTAATTAAAACTAGTATCTTTTAACATAATTAAACTTGCAGCCAAAATATTTTTTTCAAAAGAGGGGAAAAATCCACTTCATAAATAAACTTAATCAAAGAAAAATTATAGCTCATGTTCAGCCTCTGTCGCTGCTACAGCTCTTGTGATCGGCGACAAGGGATCTTTTCTCTCTCGCTCTTTTTCTCCCCTTTTTTTTTTCCTGTCATTTCTCCCCTTGTGTTTTTTACTTACCTCTTCAATTAACAGCATTTATTAAAATGACGTAGGCATGAGTGGGTTACCCATGTCGAAGTTCAGTATAAAATTAAAAATCTTTATGAAAATTAAAAAAATAATAGTCTACTTGAAATCTGATATTTAGCTCCTCAAAAATTTTAAATTTTTACCCAACTTCACTTCCTCTTTTAGCTCCTAATACTCTTCCTCATCATCATCATCATCATCATTAGTTTTGTCTGTTGATAAAATTTAGCCACCCTTAAAATTTAATCATAGTTCCGCCATTCCACAAATATATGATCAAAATCAAACCTTAACAATAAACTAACGGTTTCGAGCTTGAGAAATATCTTGTGAATTAAGTTATTTTAACGAAAAAAATAATGAACCTTAAAAAAACAACAAAAAACAAAAATTCCAAATAATTAGAGAAAGATTAGGGAAAGTTTCTAATTTGCATGTGCAATGATTGAGTTCTTTCAGAAAATTGATAAAATTCTAATATAAGAAGAATGATAATCTTGTAGATACTAAAATAGCAAACTTGAAAATAATACTGTGGAAGTTTTGTAAAAAGATTAGTGTGGCATTATTGTAAATATTAATTAACATTTTTTGTATGATGTATAGCCCATCTTGCTCACACATGGTTTCGTCCACCGTTTTGACTACTCAAATGTAGGATATGTGATTCCACCCTTTTGGGGCAGTATTTTTTAAATCCAACAAGATCTTGATCTGTGTATTATTTTTTTTCCCAATTTTGTGCATGAACAATGATTTTTACATTGGCATATAGAAGATTTGTTCAATTTCAGTTAAGGGTGGCAATGGGCCGGGCTCGGACCGGGCTTGCACCCGGGCCCGGGTGTCTTCCGGGGCCGGGCTTGGGCCCGAATTTTTAAAAAAAATTAAAAATTAAAAATATATAAATATAAAATATATTTACACTATATACAAAGACAATTCATAAATAAATCACAAGTTTCATTGATAAATTAACAATTTAAATATTAAAAATAAATAAAAATGATACAAACATATTAAATATATATATATATATATATATATTATGTTTTTTTTTAAAAAAAAATTTTGGCCCAAGCCGGGCTTTCATTTTAAGACCTGGCCAGGACTTTTTCCACCCCGGGCCGGGCCAAAGCCCGACAGGCCGGGCCGGCCCGCGGGCTAGCAACCCTTAATTTCAGTCGGTAGATCTAACCTTATAGGTGGAGGCTTTCAACAACGAAACTCTACGGACACTCCTTAAACATCAGTATAGTGCTAATAGATTTACCAATTTTTACTTGTAATAAATTATAAGGGTGTTCACGGGTCAGGTCGGGTTTTTCAAATTTTTTTATGACCCGAAACCCGAAATTTGAGGAGGTGACCCATCCGGGTCAGGTCGCAACGGGTCGGGTCAAAAAAACTGCGGGTCGGGTCGGGTCAACATAATATGCAGTAAGTATAATATATATATTTTATTGACACAAATCTAACAAGGTAAGTGAGTAGTTGAAATGGCAAAACATTTGAATAATTTCTAATTGATCATAGGTTCAAGTATTTTTTTTTTCTTTTGGAAACAATGGAAACCCCGCCACCAAACCACCCATTCTGGCCGCGGCGCAGGTAAAACAACCGGCTGTCCCAGGCTCTTACAAGAAGTGCACCATCTGAATTCGAACCCAGAACCTCAAGGTGAGATCCTGAACCCTACACCACCAAACCACACCCCTTGGGGACAGTTCAAGTCTCCCTATTAGCATTTGTTTTTTGTTTTCCTCTTTTTTAAAAAAATAGGAATTTCGGATGCTTTAGATGAGATTCGAACCAGAGATCACTTAAAAGACAAAAAAAAATCATTTTAACACTTCAGCAACACTTGTTTCATGTTAAATTCGTATCATTAAAAATATATATATATTATAATTATAATATCATTTACATTGGGTCAAGTGACCCCAATTTTCTGGCCAAAACCCGTGAGACATTTCGGGTCGGGTCACAATTGACCCGAAATTAAATTTTAAAATTTATAAATCCAACCGGGTCGGGTCGCTGGTCGACCCGACCTTATGAACACCCCTAATAGAACACCCCTAATAGATTATATATAGACTGATATAAAAATCTTTACATGTAACTTTGTGTATTATACTATTCCGTTTCTAGTTAGGAATTCGTATTCATCAACACTACATTGAGATGAATAGACCAAATCAATCTCATAATTCCTCTTGTAACAAAATAGTTTTAAGAGTGAATTCATTCCTTATCATTTACGGAAAAATACATAATGCACATGTTCTACGTTATTAGATTTGTCGTAACTAGATTAAATATTCATTTTGAGTTGAATTCTCAGCCTTTTAATTACATCATTCGCGACGATGTGATGAAACCTCAATGATGTTTCCAAAAAAATAAAAAATTAAACCTCCACTTCAATGGTAGAATATGAGGCAGCTCACCGTTAAGCATAAAGTGGGTGACTATTACTTGCATAGTTCACAATTGCTACCAATTTCTTAACCTTTACTACTAGAAAAAATAGTCTTGAGTGACACCGAAATGGTGTCAATGACATGATTCGCTAACAACTCATTTTTAGTGAAAAAATACTGACACTAATTTATTACCGGCAATTTTTGTCACTAAAACATCACACAACACAAATATCACCAGGTGCAGGTATAAACAAAAACACAAATCCAGGAAACAATCTGACAATTAAACTCAATACAATGCAGGAAATCGATATTAGATAGTCGCACACTAGATTAAAGTCCTAAAGCTTACTATCCCATTCCTAATGTTTTCTTTTCCGTAATTCATCCCAGAAAAGCAGCAAGGCAAGGCAACCAAAATACAAAAAGTTGTATCAACGCTATCTTTCATGCTGCATCACCATGCTTGGCTTTTGTATGAGATTGCAAACCGCCTTCAGTGGTAAATGACCTAAGATGAGAATGCTAATATGAGAAAATTTGATCGCTTCAAACCAAACCAAGCCTTTTCCCACTTAGTGGGGAAAAGTTGATTGCTTCAAATGATATCAAATTTCAATAACCCTAACGAGACTCATTTACCTATTGCACGACTTGCAGGGAAATGAACCGCCAGATTTTTTAGGCTGCTGCTTTGTCTGGTCACTGTTAGCAGGTGTTTTCCCAGACTTCTTTGAAGGGTGTGGAGTTGCAGTGTGACTGAACCCTTTCCTTCCCTCTGCATGAAACATTTGTAAACTCTTCAGAAATACAAACAACCAAATCCGTCGTCGTCACTTTAGCATACTAGTACTAAAGCTGGCATGCATTTAATCAATGCATAATAGTGATCTTTAAGTAACATTTAGGGATCCACGTATACAAGAATGTCAGTGAAGCCAATTAACAGAACAATTAATAGAAAGGCAAGATAACCAAGCACATCTTGCAAGTGTCTAATAATTATTAGTATGTGGGCAAGAGGGTTATAAAACATCAACTTCCAATAATTCCGCATTCTGCATTTTAATATATCAGGCTTTCAGCTGACAACTGAAGGGTAATATCACGAATTATTTTAACTATCCAAAACAAATTAACATAAAAAAATAAACAAAACATAACATAACAAGATACGTAACATTTAAATTTACCAGTCTTTTCAGGTGTGATAAATTTAGTCTTCTTGTCAGGAACAAGGGTTTTTGTAGCAGATTCTGCAGGTCTCTTCTTGCTTGGTTCAGCCTTCAAAGGTAAGAATCCAAATACAATTAGTAAATGTTGTTTGAAGGATAACAATTATAAAACTGGATAAACAACCATATGATGTACTTAGAAAAATGTTCCAGAGAAATATTGGTAGTAACTCCCACACCTTTTTCGGTGTCTCCTCATCTTCATCATCACTGTCACTCTCATCAGTGCCTTCATCTTCTTCGTCGTCATCACTTTCATCAAGCTCTCCACTACTCTTGTCACTACCACTCTCAAGATTGACCAGATTTGGATTCTGCCAGGTCAATCCTTCTTAGGTATTGGAAAAAAATTCAACAACTTCTAAATAAGAAGATATAAACTTCTTTTTTTCCTATTGTAGAGAATTAAATATATGAAGCTTTTAAATTGGTCAGTGTCTCAATTCCTTAAACCCACCCTCTCAAAAAATAAAGCCAATTGAAAGCAGGTTTGTTGTCTTCTTATTATATACTGGGGCATAACATAGAGTTAAGCAAAAAACTTGATACAAGCGATTCCTGTAATTCTAACAAAATGTCAAAATTTCTTGCTGAAGGGATCTTTAGGAAAATGGAACATTGGTAAAATTATGCAAAATATTGGAGAATACAATAAGGAAAGAAGAAAAAATTAAAATTTTCAAAAACAGTAGATTACTTAAATCCAAAATAGAATTTGACCAAAAAAAAAAGAATATCATGCATCAAAGTAGATTCATGAATTTGCATAGTAAAAGTTAGATCATTTTGTTACGTTGGCCATACCACCACCAGGCACCAACAACAAAAGAAGAGACTCTGAATATGCACATGCAAGCATGTAACATCCTAAATGTAGGGATGATAATTAACAGCTCAAAGTCCTCTTAAATATTTCACAAGATTACTTACCCAAAAGAATCTGTTGCCTAATTAATTTAAGAATGTACATATGCACTTGAGGTGCCATAAAATTAAAGTACCTCATCATCATCAGAGGATGAAGCATTCAAATCACTGTTGTCAGAATCACTATCATCAGCCTTCAGATTGAATTTAACGTCCTTCGTATTCTGCTTAGCAGTGGAAGCACTGGGCTTGACAGCATTGGGCTTTTCAGGAGCAAGTTTGGCCTGTAACTCAGGTTTTCCTACATAGTAGAAAATGTAATAAAAGAATCTAAAAATCAACACTATTTCTCAGTAAGAAAAGATGCTAAGTCGCATTATCATTATCATTACCATTACTAACAAGCGGAATATCCTTTACATCTTCATCAGAGTCTGAAAATCACAAGACAAGAATGACCATACACTTTCAAGCCAAATTAAATATACACTTAACAACATAAAGAGAAACACTGTAGCAAGAACTCACCAGAATTATCATCATCATCAGTTGTAAGAACAAAACAAAGAGCAGTCAAGGAGGACAAAAACATGAAAACCAAGAACATTCCAGTAATTGAACCAATGAATGAAAAACATATAAATAAATTTCAAGGCACACGAAAGTTAAAAGGAATGAGCTAGAAAGGATATCCTTCCTCCATGCGAAGTGTGTATCCAGTGAAGTATACACTCCCATGTTTCCAATTATGAGACAGCTCAAAATCTTTTTCAATAACCAGATCAAAACTCAACTGCGGGAATTTCTGAGCAGAAAGAGTTCCAAGAACAATCTTCTTATCATCAACATTCAGATAGAGACATACAGATTCGCTCCCTTTATCCTTTTTCACCTCACCAAGAGAAGCCTGCGAGCAGCAATTTAAAAACCATAAATCGGACTATAGTGTTAGCCCAAAAAACGTAAAAACAGAAAGTAAATTCATAGAAATGGATCACTACCTGCGAAAGATGAACAATTTTGTTATCGCCAGGATCAACCTTAAGCGGCTGTCCACTTTTCACCTCAACACCTGGACGTAACAAATGTCACAAGATGTACAATAAGTACAGGAGCCAGATCACAGGGCAGCAAATAACAAGAAGCACAACACAATTACTGAAAACACAACAATTAGCATATATCTAAAAGCCAAAGCCATTGTGGCAAGAACTGAAGGAGAAATAAAAATAACATTTTTCAATCTATTAATGTAATTAACTAAACAAACTTAAAAATCACTCAAGAACAAGATCAGCCAACACAATGCCATAATGAGTATTCAAATTACTTTCTTCAACTATGATCCTACGTTTTCTAGGTAACCAAACAGATAAATGAGTGAAAATTAAACAAACAGGATCAAGTGATCGTAGAATATTTACCCCAAAATTCCATGAGAGTTGACATGGCAGAGAGTGAAGAGTGTCTTGTTCTGTTCTTCTACAAGATAAAATGTATAAATTTAAAATTATTTTCTCGGGAATTTATAGAATTGTATTTAGGGTTCGAAGATTTTAAGGGTCGATGGGTTTGCAATGGTGCGGTAACATTTTAATTTGACCTGACGTGTTACTTATGTTACACGTGTATGGATGGATTGAACGGATTAATTTTTTTCTATAGATATTTTTGACGACAATGTAAATTTATACGGGACAAATTCAATGCACTCGACTAATACAACTAATGAATATATGATTTGTTAATTAGTAAGTTTTTCTTTTAATTATTATTGGTTAATATCAAATTTAAAATATATTTGAAAATATTAACGGACATGCGTATCAAATCATCTGTACGTCTATCCCATCAAATCTCTCTCTGGAGCAAATAAGTGTTTAGCTATACGATTCCATTTATGGATGACAAGTAGTCAATATTTGAACATCCAAGGTCGTCCAAGTGCAGACAAGAAGTTAGGAGCTAATCAATATGGATGGTAATGAGACGAGACCGGTATTTGTCTAATTTATATAATCAAAACAAAAGATATTACGGTCATATCCTGTTATTTTTTTCAGATTATATCATGCTAAAATCTCATTGTCATGTTAAATATTATCTCATTTTTTGTCATGTCTCGTCTTGCTAAAAATTTTGGAACATTTTTTTTATCATATCACATCATCAGTCTTCTAAAGTGTGTCACCTAGAAGAGCTTAGGCAGCATGTTTGTTCATCGGCCATAGTCCCAAATCGTTTGAGCTAATTGATCGTCAAAATGGACAACATTTTATGTTCATTCTTGTGAAATTTCGCGCCAAAAGTCAACATCCATTGACCGCTACATATTTTGAAATTATAATTCTATTTTAGTCAGATTTCATACCCTAACCCTCAGTTTTGCAAAATCTACTATTATTTATAGAAAATTCGTAATTGATTCAATATTTTTTTGGTTTTTCATTAAATTGACTATTTAAAAACTTTCTATATCACTCAAATAATATATCTTTATGATCAATTTGTCCAAAAAATTTCAAAATCGAAATTTTCAATTATCTACCAGCTGATAAATTATATAGGATTTGCCTAATGGCACTTAGGCGGTGCTGGACTGTTGGCTAACTATTATCAAAGCTCGACTAATACTTAAAGTGTTAGAATATGTGTTGGATCTTATCTCGAACGAGTTGTGCTCTTCTCACCCCCCCTTCTGACCGATTCTGCCTCCCTTGTCCCCATAACCAAGTACAAAATAACCCATCTTCCCAAAATTCTATATAAATATTTTGTTAAAATAATTAATTATTTTGTTATTTTATTTTATTTTATAAATTAATTTTTTTATTTTTGTTAAATTTATTGTTGGAAATTGTTGATTGAGAATTATTTGGTGTTGTTAAATAACAACAATTAATAATAATTTCATGTTGGAAATTATTAAGTAACAACAAGAGTTGTTAATCAAATAATCAAGTAACAACAATAGTTGTTAAGTAACAACAATTAGTAAAATGTTAAGTGGGGAACGTACGGTACACCCATGATGGTAACATTTTTGGAAGGGTTAGAGAAAGTCATTATGCATCCAAATACATGTGATTACATAGTAATCAATGCATGTGATTAAATAGTAATCAAAGATTAATAGTAATCCATGCATGTGAGCTAATAGTGACTTGGTTTCCCTCCTATAAATAAGACCATTTGCTTATTGAGTTAAGCAATCAATTAAGTTTGATTAAGAGGTCTCTACAAGTTTAAAGGTATGCAATTGTGTTGTGATTAACTTAGATTTATTTCAATTAGTTTGTAAATAAATATAGGACTAGTACTACATGTATGGTTAGATTCTAAGAGGACAAACATGTAAATATATTAGGGATTATGTTTCCTAACATTGGTATCAGTAGCTTATATGCATGTATTCTAGTTAGATTACACAAAAATTGCATGAACATGCATGAAAAATGTTGAAAATGCTTTTGGTTTTTGTTTTTACAAAAATGATTTTCTTTCAACTTTGGGCCATGATAACTTTCTGTAGAAAATTGATAATCGCATGTTCAAATATGTTTTGAAAACTAGGTCATGAGATCTTCAATTTGGTATATCATTTGCTTAATTCGGATTAAAATTGATAAAGATATAGACCCTAGAAGTTGGCTAGACGAATTTGTTTTTACCCAGAAAAACACTCCTAGAAGAGCTGTACTACATGTCATCCGGTATTTATAAAATCAGACGACAAGTCGTCCGATTTGTGTACGACAAGTCATACGTTTATAGTTCAAAGGGATGACATGTCGTCCATGTATCACTCAACCGACAAGTCGGTTCCACCTATAAATGACAACCGACATGTCATACAGGCACGGAACACGCGGACGACATGTCGTCTGCGCGTGTAACTCGGCCGAGACTACTGGCGCGTGAGAGCGCGTGGCCGGCGCGTGAGACACTCCTGAGGCGCATGTATGGCGCGTGAAGTTTGTGTCGGCCCGTGTGGGTCATGTCTGTATCAGTTTGCTTCGGTAATTCCGATCCGTCGTGATTATATGTCTAATCCTTTTTGTAAAATGTTCTAATCGGCCATGATAAATTTTTTTTATCATATAAACTTTGTGTTTATAATAAATATTTTTGTGATGTTTATTTTTGTCAATGTAACTTTGTGTTTCATTGTATTGATTTTTCCTTGTATTTGTTGCAGAAAAATCATGGCGATTATTCGAAGAGTTGCAAAAATGATTACGACACCCACAGACAGGGAGATGATATCAGACATGTTGTTGAATATGGATAAATATCGAATGAGTGAAAGCGATGATATGATTTCGCATATCATCACTTTCAATAACATGTTACAGGAGTTTATCTGGGCAGTAATTGGATAGGACAGTCAAATAGATTAGATTACTAAGAAACGCTCTCTCCAACATATGGCAAAAACAACTTACTCGTATTTGGATATTAGTAAAACGTGAGGAAAAACGTGTTCCTTATAATAAAGCCATTGAGAGGTTAGCGGTTCAGTATCTCTGGCATAAGGTAAATAATACAATTTTTCCTTTGATGTCTCGAAAACGTTGTAAGGATCCTAAATTTGCTATAGGTTTTCAATGGCTGTCCAAGATCAATTACGAGTTACCTAAAGAGTTTGAGGATTCGTATCCCAAAACATATATGAGTTGGGACTCTACAACTGGGAAAATTATTATTGTAAAATATTAATTTATATCATGTTTTTTCTGTGTGTAATGATTTGTTATTTCACGGCATGTAAATATTGTATTTATATGTATGGATGTTCTATGTTGAATTTAATTTATGTAATTAAATCAATGAGTGTCATGTACATTAATTGTCGCATGATTAAGAGGTTCTAAAAATTTATGTAATTTTTTAGATAATGATTTTACATGATTGATTATGTTGATAATATTTTTACATTGGGTAATTAGATGATGATTGGACACATAGTGGCATTTTGACTCTAACCCGATTGAAGAATTTTATTAAACATAATTAGTTTCATGATAAAATAAACAAAAGTATTAACAATTGTGCATGAATGTCTGTAGAAACTTTGTGTTTTTTAATGGCTTCCGCAACAAAGAACATTATCGCTGAACTCAACAATGGTGAGAAACTGAATGACGATAATTATGAAATTTGGAGCATGAAAATCCAATATGTGCTAGAAGAACAAGAAGTTCTTGAAACCCTGAAAATGAGCATGGATGAACCTGAACAGGGCACTACGGCCCAACACAGGCGAGACCGAGAGGCTTATGAGGCCTGAAAGAAAAAGAATTGTATTGCATGCATTACGTTGCTAAGCAGTATGGATAATGACCTAATGAAAGAGTTAAGGAAATATGACATGACTAAGGACATGTGGTCCACACTAGCTGAAAAGTTTGGTAGTACATCAATAACCAAACTCAGGTCACTGACAATCAAGTTTGACACATACAAGAAACGCCCTGAGTTTACTATGTCAAAACACTTGAGGCAAATGTCAAACATGATTACTGAACTGGCAGATGAACAGAAAGTCCAAGCGGTCATTCGTTCTCTTCCAAATAGCTGGGAGCATATGAAGATGCATTTGACCTACAATGAGAGCATCAAAACATTTGATGATGCTAACGTCACATTGAATTAGAAAGCGACCGACTCGCGGCCGCTAAGTCAAATACTGTGAAGTGTATATGACAGAAACTAGCAAACCTGGGGGTTTCAAGAAGAAAAGAAAATTTCATGGTGGTGGGTTCCAGTTCGGAAAAGAACAAAATTCTCTCAAGCCAAAAAAGAAACAGAAAACCAATCAACATGGGAAAGGAAAACGTCCTACCAAAAAGAAAAACATGGCAAAAGTTAAATGTTTTAACTGTGGTAAGAAAAGTCATTTTGCCGTGACTGCACTGAGCCTAAAAAGGTGAATACCTTTGTATATTTAAAAGAAATATGTGTTTCAAGTTCAATCTTTCTAACTGAATCTAATTCTTTGTGGAATGTAGACTCATGAGCCACAGACCATGTAACGAAGGATATAGATGTCTTCGTGGAATTTTGACGAATTTCACCTGGGGTGAAGTGGATATATGTTGGCAACAACCCACGAGTTGAAGTCAAAGGAATAGGAACATGCAAATTAGTCATGCATGATGGAAAAACTTTACTACTACATGATGTATTGTTTGCTCCACAAATTCGTCGAAATTTAGTTTATGTGTTGGTTTTGGTTAATTTAGGTTTCAATTTGAACTTCCATAAATTTGGTGTTGATTTGTACTTAGGTACAATACACTATGGTTCTAGTTATTTTCTTGATGGTTTTATTGTATTAAATGTTGAATGTTTTAATCACAATTCTAGTTTTTCATTTGATACTTCATCTGTCAGTAATGATAGTGATGTAATTGTGTGGCATGCTAGACTTGGCCACATTGGCCAGCAAAGAATGAACAGATTAGCCAAAGAAGGCTTTCTGGGAAATATTGAGAAGGTAGAATTGTCAACATATGAATATTGATTGGCTGGAAAAACTGCGAGAAAACCATTTGGAAAATGGACTAGAGCAGAATTTTCATTACAATTAATCCATTCAGATATCTGTGGTCCAATGAATGTCAGGGCAAAGCATGAAGCATCTTATTTCATCACATTCATAGATGATTTTACACGCTTTAGTTATGTCTATTTGATTGCTCATAAATCTGAAGCATTAGAATGTTTCAAGAAATTTATGAATTTAACAGAAAATCAATTGGACAAGAAAATTAAAGCACTACTCACTAACAATGGTCATGAGTACTTATCTGATCAATTCAGAGAATTATGTGATGAAAAAGGAATTAGTCGTCAGTTGACTACTTCTGCTACTCCTCAACAAAATGGTGTTGCGGAAAGAAGAAATAGAACTCTTCTTGAAATGGTTAGGTCTATGATGGCACAAGCAAATTTACCTATAACTTATTGGGGCGATGTATTATTAACTGCCACATATGTACTTAACCGAGTGCCATCAAAATCTGTGTCCACCACACCATATGAGTTATGGACAAGTCGTAAACCAAATATTCACTTTCTAAAACCTTGGGGTTGTGCGGCCTATGTTCATGTGCGTTCTCACGAACATGGAAAGTTAGGCCCAAGAGGAAAAAAATGTATCTTTATAAGATATTCTGAACAATCAAAAGGGTATGTTTGCATAGGTGAACATGAAAGTGGAGGCGTGACAGAATTTGAATCACGAGATATCACATTTTTAGAAAATCATTTTCCTAAACAGGGAGAGATAGGTCAAGATTTATCTCTATATGAAACTCAAGATCACATGGATCACATGATTGGTGAACACTCGGTTTACCTAATTCAAGTGGGAGTGATGAGAGAAATTTGAGAAAATATGATAATCTGTTTCACATGAATCTCAAAATGATGAATTAGTTTCACACGAGTCTCATTTACGTGATCCGAGTGGGAGTGATGTACATAATCCAAGTGGGAGCAACGTGCACGATCCAAATGGGAATAATATGGAAAATGAGGAATCAGTTCCACCATTAGAATCCCAATTACGGCGTAGTAATCGTATAGGCATTCCTCGATGTTGTTTCGATATCGAAGGAGAAACCTTTATGATTCTACCTCAAGATGATGAAGAACCTAGAAACATAAAATATGTTATTCATTGTCCTGCTAAGGAAAAATGGATGAAAGTAATGGAAGACGAAATGGAGTCAATGAGGTCCAACCAAGTTTGGAAATTGGTTGATCTACCCAAAGGACGCAAAGCTATCAAGAACAAATGGGTTCTTAAAATAAAGCGTAATGCCGATGGCAATATCGAAAGATATAAAGCACGGCTTGTAGCAAAAGGGTATACACAACATGAATGAATTGACTACGAAGAGACTTTTTCACCTGTTGTAAGGTTTACCTTAATTCGCTTGATTCTGGCTATAGTAGCAAGCATGGATCTAGAATTACATCAAATTGATGTAAAAGCTGCTTTTCTTAATGGAGAACTTGATGAAGAAATCTACATGGAACAACCAGTAGGTTTCATAAAAGAAAATGAAAAAGGAGAAAGTATGTAGACTTTTAAAGTCTATATATGGTCTCAAGCAATCGTCTAGACAATGGTATATACGATTCCACAATACAATCATTTCGAATGATTTCACAATGATAGATGAGGATCATTGTGTGTACACCAAGAGAGATAAAGATAAGTTCATTATCTTATCTTTGTACGTGGATGATATACTTATAGCCGGAAATGATAAGGAGTTTGTAAAACACATCAAATAATGGTTATCATCTAACTTCGATATGAAAGATATGGGTGAAGCTGCATATAGTCTTGGGGTTAAGATCTCAAGAAATCGTTCAAAGAATTTATTATCTCTTTCACATGAGTCATATATAAAGAAAATTCTTAAACGCTTCCAAATGCAGGCTTGTAAACCCATTGATACTCCTATCACGAAAACTGAAGCTTTGAGTCGTAGATTGTGTCCTGAAACTCCATAGGAAAAGGAACAAATGAAGAAAGTTTCTTATGCAAATGCAGTTGGAAGTTTAATGTACGCAATGTTGTGTACAAGACCTGATATCTGTTTCGTTGTTGGAATGGTAAGTAGATACTAATCCAATCCAGGACTAGCACATTGGAAAGCAGTTAAAAGAATATTTAGGTATCTGAGAGGGACAGCTGATTACTCATTGTGTTATCAAGGAAATGATATGCAATTGAGAGGCTATACTGATGCTGACTGGGGAGGAGATTTAGATGAAAGAAAATCTACCTCCGGTTTTGTTTTCTTGCTAAACAATGGTGCCATTTCATGGAGCAGCAAGAAACAATCTTGTATAGCCTTATCCACAATGGATGCTGAATTTGTGGCATTTTCATCAGCAGTACAAGAGGCTGTGTGGTTGAAAAGGTTCTTGGATCATTTGAGTATGTCAAATGAAGCTTCTGGTCTAGTATTAGTTAACTGTGATAGTGAAGCAACGATAACCTACACAAAAGACCCAAAATTTCATTGTAAAATGAAACATATAGATACCAAATATAACTTTGTGAAAGACATAGTTGCACGAAAAGACGTAAACATGAAGTACATTTCTACGCAAGAAATGGTAGCAGATCCATTGACCAAGCCTGTTCCTAGAGATGTCTTTGTTAGACATGTAAGAATTCAGGGATTGCGTAGATGTTAATGTGCTTATATATTATGATATGTATTTTTCCAAATAATGTTTACTAATGTTAATACTTATTGATATTTGTGTTCAATGCTTACATGTTATTATGTTGATACATGTTTAAACAAATATACTATTAGTTAGTATGACAAGTATGTCGGACAAGTGAATGATTGGCCCTCTCACACGGGCAATCGCCTCCATTACTTTGTGTTAATGAGAGATGAGACAAATTTTTAAGCTAATTATCTGAGTGATAATTTAGAGAGCTCAAGCTTGAAAATTAAGTAATGTCGTTATGATGTCACTTTCTCTGTGATATGACATAAGGTGAATAAGTTTGTTTCACCTTACTTGTCTTAATGTCAGATATGAGTTAGACATTGTGTTTGTCTGAACTATAATCTGTACGGTATTTTATGAGACATGCGCTCCATGGGAAAGAAGAGAATACCGTAGCACATGTTTTCATACCATGTGTACATTTGCGACTATTGAGGGTAATACAAGTAAAGATCTCAGTCTTGATATTGTGTGAGACCATTGAGATTATTTCAATCTCATATTGTACCCTTTAGACTCTTGTCTGCTTCTTAAAACTTAGATGTGATGATCACTATCTTGGAGTGTTGCTGAAAGATCATGATAGATTCGATCTGAAAGAACATCTCTGGAAAAGCGAATTGAATCAAAGTTGAGAGATTCGAGAAAGGAGAAAGATCATTATATGAGTAATATCACATTATATTGTATTCACTGGTCGACCAATTATGTTATTCTATGTGATCAAACATGATTGTGAATACAAAATAAATATTACATTCGAAAAGAGATCGAGAGAGATATAATGTGATAAATGATCGAGGATATTGCATACATAATCAACTATGGTTCTATCCATTTTTCGAGCAGCTATATATTCCTAACAGATGTATAGTAATTGAGCTCTCGAAGTATGCCGGTTGCACGACACAATTGCAAAGTATGAATTATTCTTATAGAGATAATAAAAATTGTTGATCCCATCATGTGTGAGTGATAGATGTTGGAAATTGTTGATTGAGAATTTTTGGTGTTGTTAAATAACAACAATTAGTAATAATTTCATGTTGGAAATTATTAAGTAACAACAAGAATTGTTAATCAAATAATTAAGTAACAACAAGAGTTGTTAAGTAACAACAATTAGTAAAATGTTAAGTGGGAACATATGGTACACCCATGATGGTAACATTTTTGGAAGGGTTAGAGAAAGTCATTATGCATCCAAATACATGTGATTACATAGTAATCAATGCATGTGATTAAATAGTAATCAAAGATTAATAGTAATCCATGCATGTGAGCTAATAGTGACTTGGTTTCCCTCCTATAAATAAGATCATTTGCTTATTGAGTTAAGCAATCAATTAAGTTTGATTAAGAGGTCTCTACAAGTTTAAAGGTATGCAATTGTGTTGTGATCAACTTAGATTTATTTCAATTAGTTTGTAAATAAATATATGACTAGTAATACATGTATGGTTAGATCCTAAGAGGACAAACATGTAAATATATTAGAGATTATGTTTCCTAACATTTATAATTTTTTTGCTCTTTATATATCTATTCAGTTTAATTTGTTTAATAAATATTACAAATTTCGTATTTATTGTTATTTATTTCGTGTTCATTTATTCATTTGATTTTTTTGATTCTTTTTAAATTTATTTAACACACTTATGTATAATAAAAATATTCTCATGTAAATTAGACAAATATATTTTAAAGAAAAGTACAAATAATAATACAAAAAATTACATTTAAAAATATAAAAATACAAATTTCAATCTATGTTGCCTTCAGAGTCTCATTCTGGCGCACTTGGTGATATACTCAATACTTCGTATCATAATTGATTATGTATCATATAATGAGTAGCCCATTATTTACTAAAGTAAATTTCTCTACTTTCAAAATAAATAAAAATTATGAAAAAAAAAACATATGAGATTTATTAAACAAATAGACTATCAAAAAATATAAATATAAAAAATATTTATTAAATGAAAAGAATCAAAAAAATTAAATGAATAATGAACACAAAATAAATAATAAATTTGTAATATTTATTAAACAAATAAAAAAAATAGATATATAAAGAGTAAAAAAAATATAAATTTAACAAAAGTACAAAAAAATAATTTATAAAATAAAATAAATAGGTGTGTTATTTGTAAGTTAATATATATATATATATATATATATTGATTTTGAATGAGGGATAATTGATTTTTGGGAAAATGAATATTTATGTAATTTTGGGGGGACAAGAGAGGGAATTGTTAGGGGAAGGGGTGAAGCAAATTTTATCTCGAATCCTGCTGCTGGGACGGACCAGAAGAAAAATGGATCCTGGGAGCTACTGCCATGCGACCCTTTTGTTTTGTAAAGCCGGCATCCTTTTCTGGGCCTACAGATTATAGGCCTAATTACGAAATAAAAAACAAATGCATTTGCCCAGAAAAAGCAGAGCTCGTGTAGAGACCAGAACCAGAGTGAGAGGGTGAGTGTGAGTTTCTGCTAAAAATGGATCTGGGTTTTCTCTTACACTCTTTAATTCCTTCACTAGACTCTGTAAGTACTTTTTTCCTTAAAATTAAGCTAATAATCATTTTTATGTGAATCCAATCCCCATTTGCTCTCACACTTGTTGGTTTTCATTTTTCATATATCAGGCTTCTATATTGATCACATTTTTAACGTACTTGGCAATTGCTGGATCTATTTTACCCGGTAAACTTGTTCCCGGAGTTGTATTACAAGACGGCACTCGACTTCATTACCGATGCAATGGTCTGTTTGTTAGACATTTAAACTCTTCACAGAATTTTGTTTTGTAATTTTTTTTTTTTGGGTTGTTTCTAGGTTTATTTGCGCTTACACTGTTGGTTACGCTTCTTGGATTTGGCGCTCGTTTGAATTTCATATCACCCACTGTATGTATTCTCTACTTATCATCATTTATTTTACTTGCTTGTCAACATAATCATGATTAGTATCTGCAAAGTAGTTTTGATTTTCTCAAATTTCGTTTTGTTCAATGAATTTAGTATAACCCAAAATTTGTAATCGAAAGTTGAAAGGAGCAATAGTATATCTTTGATGATTGACATTGATTCACATTGTAGATTTTGAGTGTTTTTATATTTGTGAAGACGCACGTGTGTTCTGATATTAAGATGTTTGCAGGTGATATCAGATAGAGGACTTGAGCTGCTATCGACAACTTTTATATTCAGTGCTCTTGTAAGTCAAGCTACACTTGTTGTTTTGCTACTTGAATTTAATTTTATTTTTTGCCATGGTTGAATTTTAAATTGACAAAAGTACTCTTTTGATGACTTAAGAGGCTCGTAGAAAAACGGTTTCCACAAAATATATTCGAAATTGAAATTTTCATATTTGTGCTCATCTCCTTTTTACTTGATCACAAAGAATCAAACCTTTTTGACTTACCATACTATCTAGTGCAATATTTAATTGTCACTTTCTGCTCATCTTTAGGCTCATTTCTGCTTTCATTATCTTGGGTTTTTCATTTTTTGGGTAAAACTTAATCCTGGTGCTGAAATGGTTTTCCAATTTATAGTTTATTGTGAACTCGTTGTAGTTACAAGATTATGTTTCTAATTGCGTGGCTGCTAGTCATATAGCTGAAAAGCTGTTACCAATATATAGTTGTTCCCCTCTATTTTATTGTTGGCTTATTAAGTCACAAATTGCTTTCTGATATGCTCTTCCATATCCCCGTCTGTTTCATGCCAGGTAACATCCGCACTCTATGTTGCTGGTTGCAGGTCACGCAATCAGGGTTCTTCATTGAAGCCTCATGTCACAGGAAACCTAATACATGACTGGTACTTCCAAAAAATTCCTAATGCACATTACTGGTTTTCTTAAACCATTTCTACAGACTAGTTTATTATAGAACTAACTGTTGAATTTATTTTCACAAAAGAACACTTTGTTTACCGAATTTAAATGTGTTAGCATTGAAAGTGGAAATTCAGTGTCGATGATATTCACTTCCTTTCCATTTTGTTCAGTTTTTTAGCGTTGTCTGGTCATATTATCCTGATACTTTACTGAAGTTCATGTTTGTTGCCTTTGAAAGTGGAAATTCAGTGTTGTAGACCAGCGTTATTAAAGGCGCAAGGCGCACCGAAGCGCAAAAGGTCTTGGAGCTTAGGCGCGCGCCTCAAGGGGCAAGGCGCGCCTGAGGAATGTGAGGCGTATATTTGTATAAATAAATTTTCAATTAGAAAGAGGAACATGTATATTCTTCTAATCAGTTTCTTTTGAGTATTTTTTAATATTTTGACCAAATTATGGCAAAATATTTATAAATTATTGCACTCAATTAAATTTATATACATCACTATTTTCATAACTAAGTTGCTATAGTAACTAAGATATTAATATTTACTTATATTGTCTTATTTACAATTTTGTTATTGACTAATATAATCTTTTGGTTAAAATTATGTCCCCAATAATTATAAATGTATGATCTATTATTAATTATTATGGCAAACATTTGTATTTTACAAAAAATAAATTTTTCTTATAATTTTTAACGATCCCAACAAATTGTCTAAGAGTCATGTCAAAATTAAATAGATTAAGTTAAATTATGAGATTTATTGTTATTATTCTTCTTCTTTTTAACTCTCTCTTCTGGAAAAAAATCAAAAACAGTAAAAAAAAAAGTGAGCTTTAATCAATGAAATCGGGTCAAAAATCAAGATTTTTGACATCAGTCACCTAAGGCGCGCCTCATCGACTAGGCGGCGCGCCTGATAGACGTCGCCTCGCCGGGACACCCTCTAGGCGCAATGGCTGGCGCCTCTACCTAAGCGCACCTGAGGCGTGCCTTTGATAACACTGTCGTAGACGTTAAATTTCATATTCGGCCTACAATCGAGAATTTGTATGATGGGGGCACTAGCGGTCCTGCAAAACAAAGGAAAAGTGAACGTGGAGTAACTACCCACTGGTGTGGTGGATGCCGTAGGCACTCCGACGCTCAAGTCAGTGATGATGACGAGCGAAAAGAAAGGGAAGAGTAAGGCAAAGGGTTACCTTGATCTTCGTGGGTTGCCGTGAGGGTGGTAGGCTGGTGTTTAGGGAGTAATATACGCTTTGAGAACTCGAGTATAAGAGCCAAAGCTTGAATGATCCAACCCCTTGGACCCTATTTCCTTTTATAGGTTGTGAAGTGGCCTTCAAGTCGGATTAAGATTCCTTGGAAGAGTCGTATTTCAAGCCTATTTAGGATATGGTAGTTAAATCAAGGTCGATTTAGGAGTGCCTAGATATCCGGGATTAGATGTAATCCCTATGGTATTTGGATAATATCACCATATTTGTAGGTATTATGTCTTGATCCAAATACTTAGTTTCCTTATTAAGAATGAACTAGTCATGTGTAGAGTGGCGAGTCATTTCTACTGGGGTACTGCATAATATGAAGTAACGTTGACTGGGACATTGAATAGCATGAGCAGGGTCCGTTGGAGACCTTTTGAGTATACTTGGCAGAAAAGCCCGAAGCCCGGCCCGGCCGGGCTACGAAAATCCCGGGCCCGGCCCGGGCTTAAAATAAATAATTTAATATTTTAATTTATAAAATATATATATTTATATAATAAATTTTTTATAATAAAAAATCGGGTCCGAGCTTAAAATAAATAATTAAATATTTTTATTTATAAAATATATATATTTATATAATAATTTTTATTTATTTATACTTTTTTATAATTAAAAAATCGGGCCCGGGCCAAATTTTTTTTGGCCGGGCTTATCAAAGCCCAGCCCAAGCCCGACCCGTTGCCATCCCTACTTTTGAGTCGTGTAGGCTCTATCTCTTGGGGGGATGTACGATGAACTCATGGGCTCATATGCGAGCTTTGAGCGTAGGCTTGATTATCCAGTGGTTAGAACTCACTTCGATTGGGCCTGGGTAGTGGCCCAAGATGCCTCTGATTCAAGTCTGATGCGTGGGCCTAGGATATAATGACATTTGGGTCATTTTCCCAAATTTGGCCCGTACAAGTGTCGATTTTTTTCGCTTCCTTTCCATTTTGTTCTTTTTTTATCGTTATTTGGTCATATTATCCTGATACTTTGTTGTGTGTAATCATTAGGTGGTTTGGAATACAGCTGAATCCTCAATTTATGGGCATTGATCTCAAGTATGCAAGTTCAAGACCGTCTTTAATTTTCTGTGTTGTTTTTTCTCCTTGTTCTATCAGAAATCTTATTGCATACCCTGACATTTGAATAGTTATATGATAAAATTCTCTTTTTCAATGCCTGGATAATCATTCTTGATCTTAAACTGGATGGTTATGTTTTCGTCCAGTGCAGTGCAGGAATTGATTTTGATTGCTTGCATAGATGAGATATTTCATAGTATATAATCATAATTATTTGGTCTTCCTATCAATGTTGGTCACAATATCATTTCGGATCTCTGAAATTATTAAATTGATAAGAGTAACAGATTTGGACATGATGTGGTGAACATGTCAACTCTAGTGATGATGAATTTATCTCCTGTAGGTTTTTCTTTGTTAGAGCTGGAATGATGGGATGGCTACTTATCAACTTATCAGTTCTGGCGAAAAATATTCAAGATGGCATTTTAAGCCGATCAATGATCCTCTACCAGCTATTTTGTGCGGTAATCTGTTTAAGCTAAGTCATGTGCTATCCATTTTCAGTAATCTTAATGCCATTTGCAGTTAGTATTTTCCTGCCTACATTCACCTTTTCTTTTTCTTTTTTTCCAGGTATACATCCTGGACTATTTTGTGTATGAGGAGTATATGACCTCCACGTAAGTGCACTGCTTGTTTCTCCTTTTGTAATCATTTGGATATTCAGAACTGTAGTTTCATGTCTATGAAGAAGCATCTTTGGCTACTAAATTCATCATTGAGTGCTTCTCTTTCTTCTTCTGATTATTACATTATGCAAATAATGAGCTCTAATTTACTGTAAGAAAAAACTGATAACTGATCAAATGGGGAGTGCATAGTCAATCAAAAACATGGCTGAAATAGCTTATAAATTATAATTTAAATGCTGTGAACGAGACTTTGAAGTTTGTTGACAGTGAAGATGAACTAAGCTTACCTGTATGACAATTCACATTACATTTTAAACACAATATTTATTTTGTCTGAAGTATGTTAAAATTTTAAAGGTTTATTCTTTTTGGCAAGGCAAGTTAGTATAATCTCAAGCTTCCGAGAGAAACCCAACTTATATTCAAATTCATTGTCTGAACTCATGTTGAAGCTCTAGCATGTCTTGGCTTGTTTGTCCTTATTGCTTGGTTTAAAATTTTGAAGAACTTTGTTTATCTGGTCAAGAAATGAGATTTAGCCAGCATGTCTGTTTAAACCAATGGTTCATGTCATGTTTGTATTTGCGTTCAATATTACCCAGGCATGGCATTTGTTTTTTAATTAAAGTAACCATAACTTTGTATATGTGATATTTACAATTATAACCCAATAAGCACTCTCTTGCTATATACCTGTCTCTTTTGTTTATTGGATGATTTGGAAATTGTTAATTTGGTCATTTTATGCACGCTCTGTGTACAAATCTGACTTGTTGTATGTCGTTGCCTTTAACAGGTGGGACATAATTGCTGAGAGATTAGGCTTCATGTTGGTATTTGGAGATCTAGTTTGGATTCCTTTCACTTTCAGCATCCAGGTATGTTACCATGAACCGGAGCAAGGAATTATTGCCTTTTTTCTACCATTATCGATATTTCTTATTTGTAAATATTAATCATCTTGGTCTCCACTATAGGGTTGGTGGCTTTCGCATAACAAGGTGGAGCTACCAACTGCAACTGTTATAGCAAATTGCATAATTTTTCTAATTGGGTAACTTTAATTGATATATAGTTTGTAAGTTGTTGCTTCATACTGACTTGTTCTGAGAAATTATGCTAATATTGCAGTTTTATACTTAATATTGGGCAGATATATGGTATTCAGAGGTGCTAATAAGCAAAAGCACGTGTTTAAAAAGAATCCAAAAGAACTTGTATGGGGGAAGCCTCCAAAGGTTATTGGGGGCAAGTTGCTTGCTTCTGGTTATTGGTAAGGTTTCAATCATATTCGTTATAAATTCTTTTTCCATATCATTACTGTGTAAATTTGTAATATTAGGTTCTATTCTGTAGACAAATATTTGGATAAATAGTCCGAGGGGAGTGATGTAATGGTAATTTTTAAACTGGCAAGGTCTAAACAGAAACTAGAAATGGGACGAATGAAATAACAAAGGGTGATGAAGTTGGAATACTTGATATAATCTTATTTTAGTGATCTCTCAGAAGCTGGTGGAATAATTCAACTTTGAACTAATGGTCTTTATCTTAATTTCTTTACAGGTCAAGTTCCTTTGTCTGTTTATTGAAGCTGTAATCCTTCTCTCTGACAATTACATATTTAGTATCATATGCATGATTGGTGTATAGATCAATATGTGCCAATTAGTAAACCATAGCTGCTCCAGTATCATCACAATTAATGATACAACTGACCACTATAGAGTTCCCTCTTCCCCGTATTTCCACTCCTTGCTTCAAATGATGGAGATGGATCTTTATTGTGAACATGTTTATTTATGTTGAGTTTCTTTGAAGATTCTAGGGTGTTCCTGGTCCCAGTTGTCCCCTGGATGTGTGGCATAACTTCTAATAGTTTGCTCGAACTTAGTCATCTTCACTGCTTAGTCCTCTCTTTCTCTGCTTCTGGTTTGGTTTGCGTGCGCCCTCATTTCTCTACCCCATATCTTAACTCCCTTTATCTAGTGGATAATTTATTTTGAATTCCTAAACTAGAAAGCGTCTTCTAATACACGTTCTTGATATGTCATCTCATGCAAGTTCATGATATTGTGATTATTGTGTTGAAGGGGAATGGCAAGACACTGTAATTACCTTGGGGATTTGTTGCTGGCACTGTCTTTCAGTTTACCTTGTGGAATAAGGTAACTTTTTTCAAAAAACTTACTATTAAACATCTACTATAACATATCCATTCTACATATGAACAACTTCCATTACGAGAGTACACTCTTTTTGCAGTTCACCGGTTCCATACTTTTATCCGATTTATCTTCTAATTCTGCTAATATGGAGAGAAAGAAGAGACGAAGCTCGCTGTGCAGCGAAGTATAGAGAAGTATGGGCAGAATACTGTAAATTAGTGCCATGGAGAATATTACCATGCTTTTACTAGCACAAAGACCTCACCTCAACGCCTTATCGTTCTTCTTTGTATTGTTTATGTATCTTCTGTTGTGGCTTTTCCCATTTCGTCTTAGCGAATAGTTTTGTAACTTAATTTAATTTACCTTGTATCTTGAACTTGAACATCAGTTTATTGCTGGTATAATAATGGAAAATATCCCACTTGGAAACTCTTCCATAATCTAATACTAATACTATAGTGCCTGTATTATAAGATCTTAAAGTTTTAGATTTCATTTTACATTTTTATTTTTAGTGAATGATTCCAAAGTGTTTTAATCCTCCTAGAAACTCCGTTTTCGGCCCCTTTGATGATGCAAGCTCGTTACATGGTACTTTTATGACCATTGGTCCTATCTCCTGTTGAGCCGTTTTTAGAATGAACATGTCATTAAACAAATAAGATAACTTTTCTTGAGACCCCACAAGTTTTTTTTTTTTTTGGAAATATAACAATCTACATATATTATCAATTGAGATTCTAGATACATACAAGTTATGACACAGCTCAGAAATCAATCGAGACGCAACTCGAAACCCAAATATTAACAATCAACCAAGACACGTCTTGGAAATCAACTCTCATACATTAGAAAATCTTCCTCCAGACCCTCCCTAACCTATGGATGAAGATTTTGAGTCTCCACTACTTTTGTGGGGACTCGAACTCATGTCTCTGGTGAGAGATATGAGTTACCAATGGACTACACACCCATTGACCCGCGAGTGTCTTTGAATCTACTAACATTGTTAGTTTTTTCCTCGATGATGACGGTGATCCTTGATGACTTCTAAATCATATGATTGGATTGCAAGAATTTTAATGGATCCGTGTCAATGATGATGATCATTAATTTTTTTTTTTGCTTTTTAAAAAAAACCATGACCGAAATCCGAGCTACCCCATTAAGCCATATTAAAAAAATTATTATATGGCTGCTTGGTAGTCGAGAGAAGTTGTCAATCAGCACATTGTTTTGAGCACCAAAATCAGTAGAGTAAGTTGCTTTGTCCTTTGTGTCGCCCACCTCTCTTGTCTCTTTTATTGATGGCTTTTCGTTCATGGTTCGGTTCTAGAATTATGTCGTGTTGGAATCGTAATCGAATCGGTTTAAAATAAGTTCAGTTACGATTTCAGTTTTTTGGAATCGCAGAACCTGGTTCGGTTCCGGTTCTCTTCTCTATTTTTTAATGGAAAAAAAAAAAAATTGGTTCGGTTCCGGTTCCGAACCGAAACCGAACCGAACCTTAAGGTTACGGTTCCGAATTTTGTGGAACCGTAACCGAACCGTTTGGGAGTTTGGTTCGGTTCCGATTTTGGAACCAGAAGAGGATGGAACCGTAATCTTACGGTTCCATCCGGTTCGGTTTCGGTTCCGAACCAGAACCGTGGCCTGATCCAATTCTTATCATAATACTGGTCTCTCTACGTCGTGAAAAATAATCATGATACGTTCGTTTATTAATATTTTAAAATATATATATATATATATTAAATTTAAAATTAATTAATAATAATAGAAAAAAATTATTAACAAATATATTTCATAAATTTATTTATTGGGTACATTAAATCTATATATAAAAGTTTTTCTCCATCTTTGTAACCCCCTTTATTGGATCTGATTTATAACTTTTTCCACATTTAGCATAATGGACATGTATTTATTTTTCAAACACTTGGCGTGCATGCTCATCATTATTTACAATTTACAAATGCATTGAACTTGTCGATTGCTCCAAAGAGAGCCGTGCCAAACAAATACATTACAATACGTAAATGTATTGAGCCAGGTCAATGCATTGATCTTAATTAAAATTTGTTGAACCGTATAAAATAATGAAGGCTCCCACATTATTTGTCAATGCGGGAAAAAATTCAGAGAATCTATATTTTCGAAGTATTGGGCCTGGCAGTCGGATTTGGGCTTATATCCTGCGGTCCAATATGGTTGGCTTGCACAAACATGCGTTTTAGAGTTAGAATCTTCATCTCATTTATGATTGCAATTTAGTCGTTAAGTGCAATTTTAAACTAAGTATGTATTTTTATGTTGGAAGTATAACCTTTTTTTATAGTTTATTGGCTTATATAATGTATTACACGTGGAGATTTCAACCTCCGGTTGACATTTGTTAGTTGCTGAATTACTATTGATCGCATGATGTACACTTATCATAAGACATGCTGAAATATGGTATTAAGTGTGATTACACCTATTATTATACATATTAAGCCAAACTAGCATGCTAAGTTAAGTGGATTGTCATTAAATTCCACTGATCTTGGATGTGGTTTGTGACATCATTACTTCGGAGAATTGAGTCGGTATTTGAGTACCCTCATTGTATTTATCAGAGGATTGTGAAGTAAATTCTATCTTAAATGGGTCTATATCGGATTGGACTGATCTCAGAGTATTTCCACTTCGGAGTGAGTTGTCCTCAGAGTGGTGTCACTTCGGGGTCAATTTTCAGTTTCTCCAATCAAGTTCTAATTTCCCGAAAGTCTTCGGACTTCGGAGATCATCATGACATCTCCCGTCTAATAGCATAGTGTCCTTAACAGTACCATAACAAGTGTCATACATTAATTACACATCCGTCTATCCGTAGCAGTTACACCGAATAGGTGTGTTGATGAATCTTCAACTGTATAGCGACATATGGTCTATGATGCGGGGCTGAAATTAGGCACTTGTATCCACTCCCAATATCATACCACTTATTTGAAATAAACAGTTTTAAATTGTTGATATGTGTCGTTTCGCTTTGATTATCGGACTTTGAAATCGTTTGTGAAACGATATATATTAAATGGAAAAGACATATATTGAATGATAAATTTGAAAGTACTTGTATGGTTTACGAGGGATCGTGCCTTTTTAAAAGGTAGAGTTCCTTCACGTTTCTTTTTTATTACTGATCCGTTCATTTTTGCAGAAGACATCTATTGAATGGTAAATTTGATGAGGCGTGCACGATTTACGAGGGATTTCACTCAGTCGTACCTATTTATAAGGTGAAGTGATGTTGCTTTTGAAATTTGGCTAAGTATTTTTCCAAGTTATAACTTGAACACGTAAGTAATCTTTGTTAATTTTAGATGTTTGAGTCCGGAGTACTTCAATTCGGTATGTAATTTTCAAAATTAACTAAGTAATTTGCAATAACTTATATTATTTGCCATAATTTGACAAGTCACGAGATCTCCCGGTGTATTAGTAAATTCTTATTACAAAACAAGATCTTATCATTTTTAAAATAATTATTAATCCATTTTTACTGGGAGTACATGATAATCTTATGTTCTCCCCACATACGGCGTCAATTTGATGAAAGCAAGAAAAAATATAGAGAATTCATCAGTGTTCTAAAATGCGCTATGCGCTAGTCGGGCGGCGACCCAGCGCCTAGCCCTAGGGCGCCTAGGCGGGGCCTAGACAATTAGTCGGCAGACAGTTAAAAATCTAATATTTTCCAACATCATAATTCATAAATAATCCAAATCATATAAATTCAATTAAAATATAATAAACATAAAATCATTAATCAAACTCAATTAACCATATAATGATATAAAATATCATTTAATTAAGTTCATGTTCATGGAATAAAAAAATAAAATAATAATTTTACAGAATAACAAATAATAATTTTACAGAGTAACAAATAATAATTTTTAAAAAATAAAATAAAATAATAATACAGAATTGTAGAGGTTCATCTTGGATCAAATAATCAGTGATACATACTCAGAATAGCAAGATTTTTTTGAAATTCAATCTTCAACTTTTGCAAGAGAAGATATTCCAATGCCGTAAAAATTGCTTAAAAGGCACAAAAATTGCTCAAATAACTAATTTTCAATTTAATCAAGTTGGAATAAAAAAATAAAATAATAATTTTACCTTAGTTTTTCCAAATTGACGTGATGAAAAAATTAAGGAAGAAAAAATGCAGAGAATCTGTAAGCTGAGAGAAGAAGAACAGAAATGTAGACTTTAGGGTTTTTTTTTTTTTATAAACACCCCCAAAACGACGACGTTTTGAGGGGTCTTCTGACTCCCTAAAATGTCGTCGTTTGGGGGGGGGGGGGGGGGGGTTAAAAGACCCCCCAAAACGTCCGACGTTTTGGGGGGTTGTTTGGGGTTAAGGGTCACAAGATCCCCCAAAACGTCGTCGTTTTATGCCTCTTGAAAGAAAAAATTAGCGCTGATACATGGCCGATTAATCAACCGTGTATCGGCGCGTAGTCGGGCGATTGGGGCTAAAATCGGCGCCTAGGCGCCGATTTCACGCCGCCCAATCGAGCGCGCGACTACCACCAACGATTTGGTGGTAGTCGCCACGTTTGGCCACCGTCGAGCGCCTACGCGCCACCTAGGTGCGTTTTCGAACACTGGAATTCATACTTTCGAAGTGTTGGGCCTTACATTCTATAGTCTATCTGAATTAAGGCTTATGTTATGCGGTCCAATATGGTTGGCCCGTGTGTGTTTTAAGGTTAGAAACTCTATATCCTTTATGATTGTAAATTATTTACTAAGTGTAATTTTAAACTAAGTATGTATTTTAATGCTCGAAATAGAACCATTTTTTTCCGATAGCTCATAGGCTTATATAGTAAACTACATGTGGAGATTTCAACCTACAGTTGACATTTTTCCATTGTTGAACAACCATTGATTACATGGTATATATATGGCATAAGACATGTGATGGAGTTGGTGCTTGGAGTGCCAATCTGATTTATACATTTTATAATTTATTAATAAAATAACTACATTTCTCATTTCATACCTTATAATGGTATTGTCATTAAGCATATTAAATTGATGTATATATATGCTAATAATGACATCGACCTTATAATAGTATTGACACTAGGTGTAAACTATTATTAAAGTAAATATTCATAGTCGTTGATTTTGGAATACGGTTGAATTCCTATAACTTAGAAGACTGGCACATGTCGTATATTGGAATTGGAGTTCCAATGGTTTAACGCGACGTACCATGAGTTTTGGAAACTCATATAGACATGTGTGTATTCGTTGGAGCGAATATTGAACGACTCACATGTGATTCCTAATAGTTGGAAGTACACACCACCGTCAATAGGAATCTCCTCGAGTTGAGTAGCATATGTAATCATTTGACTATAGGATATCATTGATTTTGTGTGAGATCCTCCACACTTTGATGTCATGTATGTCAGAAATCTTTCATGGTATGGCCTCTAGATGTTCGTTGGGTGTGGACCGATGCACTCAATGATCAAGTGCGAAGCGAGATAAGATCTGTCAGCCCATATGTGTATCATAAAGGGGTTTAGGTATCAATGTGAGTTAAGTCACAATTCTTAAAGACTTTGGCCAAATCCGATCACCTATGGTGGATCGCATCAGTTGTAAAGAATCGTTGACATGTCGACATGAGATGTACGCCTTGGAAACTTGACGGTATATTCTATGTTTCCTAAGCACAATTCGGATAGCCTACGACAGATGGATTGTTAAACATATGTGATGACCTCGACTTGTATAGTTCAGAAAGATCGTTCGTGTTCTTAGCGAATTCGGAGGTGACAGAATTGTATACATATTAGCTAGACTTATATGATGAACGTGTCTGAACTTAGAGAGTCCCAATATGAAGTGTACTCGTTGAGCACTTGGGTAGCCGATTAATTTTGATAAAAGATAATATTCGATATTATAATTATCAACTAAGATAATCAAGTGTTATTGGATAACATTAACTATTTACTTTTAACTAATTGGATTAATTCAATAATTACACAAGGGCTTAATTGTAAAATCATAATTATCTCTACCATTTAAGGATATTATGGTAATTGTAAGTATGTAATAATATGTGGTTTTGTCTTGATTTAATTGGATTAAATCAAGGTGGCAAACATTTAACTAATCCATTTCCTAATCCTTGACTTGATTTAATTGAATTAAATTAAAGTGTGAGACAATGGGTAATTATACATATTTGGACAAATTAGATTAAGCTCACTTAAATTTTGATTATAACTTTTATTAATTAAAAATTGCCTAAGTTTTGCTATAAATAGCAAGCTTTAGGAAGGTTTTAATTACAAGTTTAAAATACAAGTAAATTCTTAGAGAGATTAGCCTAAATTAGAGAAGTGTTTAGAGAAGCTTATGAGGTCTCTAAAATATTTCATTAAGGATAAATCAAGATTAGATCTTGAAGTGAAGCTTGCTAGCGTTGAAAATCGAGATTGGATCTGGAAGTCGAGCTTGCACACCTTGGAGGTTCTCCGATAATTTCAACAAATGAGAATTAGATTGGATCTTGCATCAAGCTTACTAGGTAATGTTTGATCTTCTCATAAGCTATATTTATTTGTGTATTAGATACATGATCACATAATGACCGGCGTAAACACACACGTATAACGCAAGCGCACGTATCGTTCAAGTAGTATAAAAATATCGATCCCACGAGGACTTAATTTCTACTGTTGTTATTAATTATTGATACTATTTATTTACAAATATCTAATTGATGGTGCAGAGAATGATTGTTTGATTGGTTGAAAGTGGTTTTACAAAATAAATAAATAAATAAAAAGACAAAAGAAAATACTAAGGAAAATAACAAAAGACACAAAGATCTAGGGTTGTGAATCCTTCTAATATCTTTTAAAAGATGAAGTGGTTATTTTATGTTTGTTTAATAAATCAGTTTACTAACCTGGAACACTAAATTATGTAAAAGCCTCTTCCAATGGTCAGACACAAATATCCAGTTTAACCCAATTGAACCATATTTCTATGTCAACCAAATTATCTGGATTCATTAAGTTTAAGTTCCAATTATGGCTACCCCCGCCCGACAGGTATATTCCTATCCTGTAAGGAAATCTATTAAAGGGTTATCTATCCTCAAGGAAGATCGTGGGCTATTAAGTCTAAGGTTGAAACCTAAAATCCCTATGTCTAGTTCATTTTAGATTTACCACATCAATCTTATTGGTGATCAGACAACAAGAAGCATTAAGCTTAAGACTTAATAAGTAAACATTTAAATTACCCAAACTATAAAATAACCCCTTATAAACCGGTGATATTAGAATTCATTACAACCTCAGATAACTAACACATAACTAGGGCTAGTAACAACTTAAAAGTAAAAGACATAAAGTAAAAATACTGAAAAGTAAAATAAAATAAAATGCTAAGGTAAAAGGAATTACTTTTACTACTACTCATTTAGATATCTCCCATAAAATAATATATAAACTTGTGATTCTTTTTCCAACCAGCCATATAGGCGGTAACCTGATTAAGTCAAATTAAGTCCAATCGACCAATCTGGCGGTATCCTTTATTAGTCAGGTTTTAAATAGTGAATATATTATTTTTAAGGGAGATTAATCTAAATAGTAACAGTAAAAAGAATTACCTTTCACCCTAGCTGAAGAAGTTACCTCCTAATGGTAAATAGTAAAAACTGTAAAAAGTAAAAAGTAAAAAGTAAAAATTAAATTACTATTATCACAAAACGTAAATAAAATTATTTACAAAACTAAAAATTAAAAAACTAAAAAAAACTAAAAACTAAAAACTAAAGAATCTAGAGAGAGAAACTCTCTCTTTAGAAAGAATTGAAAAGAGAGGAAGATACACTGAAATCTGAAATTTCGAGCTCTATTTATAGGGGTCGATAAGGGTCCAGCGTCGCGACGCCCAGTCAGCGTCGCGACACCAGATTAGTCGACGTGGCAGCTTCTGGTTCGTCGGTTTGCAGATCCCGGATAAGGTGATAAGGTGACACGTGGCGCAGTGGTTGGTCTTCAATTATTGTGACACGTGGCGGCTTCTGATTGGTCACTGAGATTCTTATCCGCCACGTGTCAGATAAGGATAGGATATCCAATAATTGATGCTGATGTGGCGCTGACGTGACGGTGATGTGGCGGTGATGTGGTGACACGTGGGAAATAGATTGTCGGCACCATAGAATTGCGACACGTGTCACTTCATGATTGACTGATGATGATGTGGCACGACACGTGGCAATGTTGACATGTTGACTTGCTGACGTGGCTGATGACATGGAGACACGTAGGATGACACGTGGCACACGTGGCGATGATGACTGTCGGCACCGTAGGATGCTGACACGTGGCACGGCGCATGTTAGTAGATCGGCTGTGATGGTGACACGTGGCACGACGCATTTTAGCAAAGTCAATCTTTTCTCAGATTCTGATTTGTGGACCCGACGCACGTTAGCACTGTTCGGCGCATTTTAGACGCGCGACGCGCAAGTCTCCAGCGTCGCGACGCGCTAAAGACCAAAATATCCCTGTTGACGCATTTTTGTCCGTTTTTGTCCCAAATTGCCTCCAATGCTTTCCAAACTTTATTTATCTGCAAAATAACACAAAATACATCAAAACGTTCACAAAACTCGAGAAACTATACGAAATATTAGGTTAAATGAGTGGGAAATAGTGATAGATTTACCACTCATCACACCCTCAAACCTAACATTTTGCTAGTCCTCGAGCAAAACATAAAATAAAATAACATGAAAATAAAATTAACTAAGCCACTTTCGTAGGGATCACGATTGCATTTAGCGTATGCAACAAGCCTTTAAACCCCTAAGTGTCCCTAGTGGACGAGTTGTAGTCTCGTGAGAGTTTACAGCAATGATACCCACAAATATTTTTACAAAAGTAAAAAGTTAGTAAAACTAATGCACACAAAAGCAAAAAGACAAGCGAAAAGAGAATAAAGAAGTTAGTGACAAATCAAGTGAAACTTCTACTCCAAGTTACTAGTTGTTTTGTTTCATTTTAAATTACCGAATAAGTAAATTCTCCGATTATTTTTACCATTCTCCATATACACAGCTAACAAAATATTAATCAATTTATTTTTGCCCACAACAGTCATAAGTGCAGTTGATAAGAGAGTAATATTTTTGTCCTAAAGTTCTATCAGATTTCACATCTTTTTGGAGCAATGGAATAATTTTTCTGATTTTTCTGATTTTTTTCTTTGATTTTTCTCTATTTTTATTTATATACAATATCTTCCATCTATGTAACGAGTGTTGGGTCGGTGGCTCCCAAACCAGTTGGCTTTAGGGCACCAGGTGTTAAGACACCCATACAGACTTAATTACTCAGACTTCAGATATATATATTTTTGCAGCATCTTCGATCCATGTAACGAGCTTTGGGTCAGTGACTCTCAAACCAGTTGGTTTTAGGGCACTAGGTGTTAAAACACCCTTACAGACTTAATAACTCGGATCTCAGACGTTTTTTTTTTTTTTTACTCCATTGTTTTTTTAAGATGCTTCATCCAATTAAACTAGAGCACTGAATATTACAAACTTTTCAATTTAGCTCATGTCCGTATGTTACTATATATGTTGATAATATCTGTCAACTGAGCATATGAAGATTCATTTTAATTAGTTTTATGGAGAATTCACAAATTAAATAATTCAAAAGGAAATAAACAAAAATTAAGTTATTTCGAAAATAGGCTTGAGATACGTCTCAGGAGTGGAAACTCCTTACTCAGCTATCTCTTACCAATTTCACCTTTTTAGTCAAAATAAAAACACAAAACAACACAAAATATTTTTGTAATTTTTGAAAATTTTTCAATTTTTTTGTATTTTTCGAAAAAAATTTGGACTACAAATAAAAATAACATACAAAAAAAAAAAAAAAAACAAGATACTAATCAACTAATTCCCTCCCCCAAACCTAAATGAGACATTGTCCCCAATGTCTTAAACAGTAAAATGAGAGTTAAGAAGGCAGTATCTGGTTAGCTGAAATCTACAGGAAATTAAAGGTTAAGATCCAGATTAATCCTACGCCTCTTACCACGATCGTCCTCGGACCAATTTATTTTTGAAAGGATAGGGTCAACTTATGGTTCATAGGCTATGAGTTGGTCTATTAGATCTGGAGCAGTTCTGGCAGTGAATAGGAGTTCCTTCATAGGTAGACCCGGCCAAGGTTCCGGTTCGGAACCGAACCGGAACCTAACCGGTTCGGTTAGGGTTCCTCCCCTAGCCGAACTGGTTGGAACCGTTCGGTTCCATCGGTTCCAACCGGAACCGTACTGTTCCGATTGGAACCGGTTTGTATATATATAATAATATATTTTTTTAATTTTTTAATTAAGATTTATATTTGTAATTTAGTGTAATTATGTAATGTAATTTAACTTAATTTGTAATTTACATAATTTTATTTGTAATTATGTAATTTTATTTGTAATTATTTTCAAAAATAATAATTTAATATAATTATTTGTAATTTGAGTTTTATTTTCAAAAAAGTAAAAAAAAAAAAAAAAAACTGAATGGAACCGGAACCGAACGGTTCCGGTTCGGTTCCGGTTCCATTTTAGTGTGGAACCGGAATCGAACCGGAATTAACCGGTTCGGTTCCGGTTCGGAACCGAACCGAACCGCCGGCCCGGTCTATTCATAGGTTTTGATACGAACCCATTTCTCCGAGCATCATCAAGAAACACACAAAGAAAATCATAAAATCCATCAACGTTAAGCAGTCCAAGTGGTTTCTGGTGTATGTTCAGGTTCGCCCAAGATAGAACTATAAAAATTTCCTCCAATGTACCCAAGCCACCTGGCAAAGCGATAAAAGCATCAGCACGGTTAATCATTTCTACCAGTCGTTCAGACATACCTGGCACGATCAGTTCCTCTCCGTTTGATGATCCAATAAGATTTGCCTCTGCCAAGGGTTTTGGAATGATTCCCAAAACATGACTGCCTCCCTCCTGTACAGCCTTTGAAACGATCCTCATAAGTCCAATATTGCCTCCGCCATATATTAAATGCATATTCCTTGCAGATAAGACTCGACCCAATTCATGTGCTGCTTTTACGTATTGTGGCTTAGTACCAACACTAGTACCGCAAAACACACAGATGTTTTCAACTCGTCTTCTTGAAGTGGCTTCCATTTTTTATGTATTTCTTTCTTAAATCAGGATGCCTTCAAAAGTGCAATGATGAGCTGAATTTATAGTACCTGAAAAAGGTGAGTAATAATATCACTAATATCTTCCAAAGGACGATTGTTAGCTAAACAACAAAAGAGATCGTGAAAGGTCAAAAAGTCTGGATCCTGTCTACGAAAATAAAGATAATTACAACAGAAAAGTGAATCAAAGCAATAATTAAGGCAACGGAATTGTGTACGCAATACGCCACTCACTTAGTATAAATTCATTAAGATGTGTCTCAAGATTTCATTCCTTACTCAGCCATCGCTAATGAATTGTTTCTCATCTGTGATTGCCAAACACAATTCCTTCTATCTTAAAATGCTTCGTTTGTGCCTTTCCCTACAAAAATAACACACAAAATTAAAAAGTTCACACAAAATATGAAAACAGAAATTACAACAAATTGCATGGGTTGCCTCCCTGCTAGCGCTAAATTTTTCGTCTTCAGCCAGACGTGAATGAAATCCATATGTTAAGGAGGTTTCAATGTCGTTTTGGATGTCCGATTAAAGACAATCCCGTGAGCGTTGCTTTTGAAGGGTCTTTTCCAACGGTAAAGTGGCAAAAAGATTTTTGTCTCATTCAGTGCTCGTGCCACCTTTTTACTCCTTGTTGTTCCAGTGATTCCTGCAAAGAAAGAAAGAAAATCAGGAGGTCTCGTATGATGCTTGACTTGGAATGGGAGTTCCATTCTGTCAAGCTTCTGGGCGATATCTTTGATTTGTACTCCCCAAAACAACGATGTTTCTCCTGAATGCTCTGGATCTTTATTAAGGTCAGACATTTGCTCCTCTATTTGCTCTGTTTCTTGCTCCACCTGAGGATGAAAAGATGTGTCTGACATTAGGTCTTCATCCTCTGATATGACTGGAATGGATGGTTCAGATAGATCTTCTTCAAACATCATGGCAAAGCATGCTCCAAGATCTTCATTTTTAGGATTGAAAGTTTGATCCTCCGTTGTTGGAGCAGTTTGTACAAAAAGATCAGCTTCATCTTCGTCAGAATCTGAATAATAAAAGTCAAATTGAGACTTTGCTGGTTCGGGCTCCTGAACTGATACCTCTGGTTGTTGATACTGCTCAGCCTCCTCCTCTGTTGAAGTGTCATTGTGAAATGATTGGTATTCGAAGGCTTCATCAGTGTCATCCGAAATTGGTTCTTGAGGTATGTAGTTCTGGTTTTCTGTGAATTGTCTCATTTGATCTGTCATCCTCTGAATGAATTCTGATTGTCTCTGAATACTTTCCAATTGATTCTGGCTTGTTTCAAGCATTGCATCCAACTCGAACATATCTTTGAGCATGTTTAACAACTGATCTTCCTCTGATGGTTCTAGTTGTTGATGAAAATCGCATATGGATGGTGGATAAGATGGAAAATGTGATGGTTTTCATACTTTGAATGATTCTGAAAATTCTGCCACTCTGAAAGGTATATACATTGATCGCTCGGGTGGTTACCATCACATATTACACATCTCCCCATTTCGTTCTGTTGAGAAAATGTGGTATTGCTTGGTTCTAGCATCCAGTGATAATTGTTGGGCTGGACAACAGGCCTCAGAAAACCGGACTGTTGCTCCCAGATGTGGGGTGTATCTTCTTGTAAAGCTCGTAATCTCTCAATCTCCCAATAATGTTCCATTTGTTCAATCACCTGAAAACAGAAGAAAGAAATAAAAATTACAGATAAAAATAAAGAAAATTAGATACAAGTAAATTAGATAGCTTCAAAATTAACAACTCAAGAAATATAAGTCCCCGGCAACGGCGCCAAAAATTTTACCGGCGTAAACACACAAGTATAACGCAAGCGCACATATCGTTCAAGTAGTATAAAAATATCGATCCTACGAGGACTTAATTTCTACTGTTGTTATTAATTATTGATACTATTTATTTACAAATATCTAATTGATGGTGCAGAGAATGATTGTTTGATTGGTTGAAAGTGGTTTTACAAAATAAATAAATAAATAAAAAGACAAAAGAAAATACTAAGGAAAATAACAAGTAAATTCTTAGAGAGATTAGCCTAAATTAGAGAAGTGTTTAGAGAAGCTTATGAGGTCTCTAAAATATTTCATTAAGGATAAATCAAGATTATATCTTGAAGTGAAGTTTGCTAGCGTTGAAAATCGAGATTGGATCTGGAAGTCGAGCTTGCACACCTTGGAGGTTCTCCGATAATTTCAACAAAGGAGAATTAGATTGGATCTTGCATCAAGCTTACTAGGTAATGTTTGATCTTCTCATAAGCTATATTTATTTGTGTATTAGATGCATGATCACATAATGACCGGCGTAAACACACACGTATAACGCAAGCGCACGTATCGTTCAAGTAGTATAAAAATATCGATCCCACGAGGACTTAATTTCTACTGTTGTTATTAATTATTGATACTATTTATTTAAAAATATCTAATTGATGGTGCAGAGAATGATTGTTTGATTGGTTGAAAGTGGTTTTACAAAATAAATAAATAAATAAAAAGACAAAAGAAAATACTAAGGAAAATAACAAAAGACACAAAGATCTAGGGTTGTGAATCCTTCTAATATCCTTTAAAAGATGAAGTGGTTATTTTATGTTTGTTTAATAAATCAGTTTACTAACCTGGAACACTAAATTATGTAAAAGCCTCTTCCGATGGTCAGACACAAATATCCAGTTTAACCCAATTGAACCATATGTCTATGTCAACCAAATTATCTGGATTCATTAAGTTTAAGTTCCAATTATAGCTACCCCCGCCCGACATGTATATTCCTATCCTGTAAGGAAATCTATTAAAGGGTTATCTATCCTCAATGAAGATCGTGGGCTATTAAGTCTAAGGTTGAAACCTAAAATCCCTATGTCTAGTTCATTTTAGATTTACCACATCAATCTTATTGGTGATCAGACAACAAGAAGCATTAAGCTTAAGACTTAATAAGTAAACCTTTAAATTACCCAAACTATAAAATAACCCATTATAAACGGTGATATTAGAATTCATCACAACCCCAGATAACTAACACATAACTAGAGCTAGTAACAACTTAAAAGTAAAAGACATAAAGTAAAAATACTGAAAAGTAAAATAAAATAAAATACTAAGGTAAAAGGAATTACTTTTACTACTACTCATTTAGATATCTCCCATAAAATAATATATAAACTTGTGATTCTTTTTCCAATCAGCCATATAGGCGGTAACCTGATTAAGTCAAATTAAGTCCAACCAGCCATAAAGGCGGAATTAAAATTAAATTACCAACCGACCAATCTGGCGGTATCCTTTATTAGTCAGGTTTTAAATAGTGAATATATTATTTTTAAGGGAGATTAATCTAAATAGTAACAGTAAAAGAATTACCTTTCACCATAGCTGAAGAAGTTACCTCCTCATGGTAAATAGTAAAAACTGTAAAAAGTAAAAAGTAAAAATTAAATTACTATTATCACAAAACGTAAATAAAATTATTTACAAAACTAAAAATTAAAAAACTAAAAAAAACTAAAAACTAAAAACTAAATAATCTAGAGAGAGAAACTCTCTCTTTAGAAAGAATTGAAGAGAGGGGAAGGTACACTGAAATCTGAAATTTCGAGCTCTATTTATAGGGGTCGATAAGGGTCCAGCGTCGCGACGCCCAGCCAGCGTCGCGACACCAGATTAGTCGACGTGGCAGCTTCTGGTTCGTCGGTTGCAGATTCCGGATAAGGTGATAAGGTGACACGTGGCGCGGTGGTTGGTCTTCAATTATTGTGACACATGGCGGCTTCTGATTGGTCACTGATATTCTTATCCGCCACGTGTCAGATAAGGATAGGATATCCAATAATTGATGCTGACGTGGCGGTGATGTGGCGGTGACATGGCGACACGTGGAAAGAGACTGTCGGCACCATAGAATTGCGACACGTGTCACTTCCTGATTGGCCGATGATGATGTGGCACGACACGTGGCAATGTTGACCTGTTGACTTGCTGGCGTGGCTGATGACATGGAGACACGTAGGATGACACATGGCACACGTGGCGATGATGACTGTCGGCACCGTAGGATGCTGACACGTGGCACGGCGCGTGTTAGCAGATCGGCTGTGATGGTGACACGTGGCACGACGCATTTTAGCAAAGTCAATCTTTTCTCAGATTCTGATTTGTGGACCCGACGCACGTTAGCACTGTTCGGCGTATTTTAGACGTCGCGACGCACAAGTCTCCAGCGTCGCGACGCGCTAAAGACCAAAATATCCCTGTTGACGCATTTTTGTCCCAAATTGCCTCCAATGCTTTCCAAACTTTATTTATCTGCAAATAACACAAAATACATCAAAACGTTTACAAAACTCGAGAAACTATACGAAATATTAGGTTAATGAGTGGGAAATTGTGATAGATTTACCACTCATCACATAACTTAATATTGAATAAGGCTAATCAATTGTGTTAGAATACTTTAGAAGTATAAACACAATATGTTTGTAATTAGGTCAAAGATGTTCATGTTGGACATGAAACAATTAATTAGAGTTTGGAACTCTAGATTAAAGCTTAGAGCTATGACTACCATTCTAGAATCACTTGACCACCTTTGGGTGACCTATAATTGTTCACGAGATATTTCTTATTGGAATTCTAATTTGGTTTGTGTAATGGACTCAAAATTTACGCAAGTGCGTATTTATAATAAATTTATATTTTTGTAAAAATATTTGATATTTTGAAAAACTAGATTTTTATTCTATAACATGTGTTTATGTTGGTTTTGAAATTAAAAATTAATTTTTGGTATTTTTGAAGTGTTTAAGGAAGACCGAAAAGAATTAGGGTCAAAGACCCTAATCCATTCAGCTCACTGGAATGTGAGCTGAATGTAATCAAAAGAAACAAATGAAAAAAAAAACAAAGAGGCTGTTGTTTGCACACTACAATGCGCGCATGAATTTTATTTTGCTTCGTTTTTGAGTTTCTGGACTCCGATTTAGTTTCGATTTTTTCCTATACACTCATAAATTGAATATAGTATTTCATTAAATGATTTAAAATTACACTCATACTTGATATCCATGGGTTAGACCCATTTTCGTTGCTCGGGGCACCGATCTGACCCTAGGGGTTCCACAACTGCCCCAACAACATGATGAATAATGGTATTGGGTATGATTACACATGTTATTATGCATGTTAAGTTAAGTGGATTGTCATTAAAGTTCATTAATCTCAAATGTGGTTTGTGACATCATGTATTTCAGAATACTGAGTTAAGATTGGAGTGAATTCATCGTATTTCTCTTACGGATTATGGAGTAAATCCTCTCCGGGATGAGTCTATATTGGATTAGATTGATCTTGAGGTATTTCCATCATTGAGTGAGTTGGTCTCGGAGTAACTTCACTCCAGGTCGAGTTTTAGTTTCTCCGATTAAGTTATAATTTCTCCAGAAGTCTTCGGATTGCAGAGATCATCATGATCTCTCTCGTGTCTCATCTACTAATATTGTGTGCGTAACAGTATCATGACATGTGTCATCATTTAATTGGACATATGTCTATTCGTATAAGTTCCACCGAAGTGGCGTGCTGAGGAAGATTCAGGTGTACGACGACATGTGGCCTATGGTATATAATTAAAATTAGGCACCTACAGTTTGAAACATCTAGAGATGACAATGGGCTGGGACGAGACGAGATTTGGCAAATATTACCTTGTTCTGGTCATACAAAATAAGATAAAAATACATCATGATCTTGTTTTATAACAAAATATCATCCCGTTCCGTGAAATCCTGACCCGTCCCGCAAAAATTCCATTCCGATTCAAATTTTTTCCCAAATCCCATTCCAAATAAAGAAATTTATTTATTCTCTCATTATTTGTTTACCTTCCTTCATTGCCTCTCCCTTTTTCTTTCTGTTTATTTTCTATCATCTTTTCCACACTATTTTATTTCTTCCGTCGGGTTTTCACTTTCAACTCCTCTGTTTCTTTTGTTTTTTTTTCCCTCCATCATATTCCATCTCCCACCACTCTCTCTTTCATTGATTTCCCATCCTCAACTCTTTCTCCCAATCAACTCCCTAGTTTTTTTTAACTCATCGGTCTTTTATTTTCCAGTTTTATTATTATTATTATTATTATTATTATTATTATTATTATTATTATTTATTTATTTATGTATGCTTTAAATGTTGTTCCACAAATCACACAAGTTTGTGTTGATTTTTTATTTATTTATATATATAATTTATTTTCTTTGTGCAGGTACGAGTTTTTGCATAAATAAATATATGATTTGTGAGACTTCATATAATATATCTAAAGGTCTTTAAGAGGCGCGACTTGATGATGTAGAGTTCGAGATCTCACATTGAGGTACTGGATTCGAATTCAGAGAATATGTTCGGATCCATAATCTATCTAGGGCCATAATAGATTTTTTTTTTTTTTTTAAAGAAGAAAGACAAATTCATTAAGTAGGCAAATTACAGACGATATAAGATTAAATCCTCTGGCCACATGCCTGATAAAAGTCTCTTACAAGCCAATTTAGTTAAATTAGGGCCATAATAAATTTTTGGTATGAATTAGAGTTTTAATTGATTATGAGAAATATATTTTTAATTGAGTTTTAAGTTTATCATAAATATTGTATTCAGATTGTTATGTCCTTACTCCGTATATTTACATAAATGATTTTTTTAATTGTGAAAAGTTAGAATGTCGTTATATTTATATTGTGGGCAATAGGTGTCATTAAACAGCAATAAACATGTAAACCATCCAAATCAAACATCAAAGGAGATCTAGATGCAATAAAATCCTAAAACAATAAGAACCAGAAAACCTGATTAAATACTCCCAAGTCGAGATGATCTATATCCTTAAGAACTTATTGGCTCCGTCACAGGTGCTTTACGATTCGTTTTGCCAACGTTCTCCCAGGATTACTTGGATTCTTCTTGTTCAAGGAGCACTCCTTAACAAGTGTATGAACTTGGATCCAAATGGTGGATCTCTCTCTCAAAACAAAGAAAACAACACAATGCCTTTTTGAATTCTTGGATATTAATGTATATGTTCTGTATCTATCTACTGTATGGAATAAAAGCCTTCTTATATAAGGCATTAGGATGCCAATAGGGCACCCCTTGGGGTGGGTTGCAACCCTCCAAGGATTGCAACCTCCCATACACCCCTTGGGAATTCCAATGGTACACATATACATATACATATCATATTTAATGAATTTGAGGAATTTACAACAATCCCCCACAATTCTTCAAATATTCATTCAGGCACGTGAGAGAGATACCGTGAGCTAAAGCTGCATCGAAATATGTAGCTTTCGCCTTGAACCTTTCCTAGTGAGTGACAATCAGATTTACTTGGCAAACCAGTGACCCATAGTCTTGAACTGTTCTGCCGTTGGTGTAAACCAAGACAATTGCCAACACACAGCTTTAATTCGACCATTTTCCCGTTCTACGATTGTGTTCATTTTGGCCCTGAACAACGGTCCTGGATTCATCAAGCACTTTAGGGTAACCCGCCTTTAAAGGTTCCCATGGAAGCGGCCTCACTTCTTACTTGAAATAGGTGATCTACTATGAAGAGGTAATATGTCTTTACCCCCATTAGGACTCATCTCCTAATATAGTGATCATTAAAGCCTTAGCTTATCTAACCAATGACAGACAGCACTCAGCGTCATTATCGGAATGGGAAAAGAGTACGAACCTCTTCAGTGCTTGTTTTGAATTGCACAATTTCTGTTGTCCCTTTTGAACCTAGATCTTGGGATCTCCGTCCAGTCAACAGGTGGGTTCCACAGTGACAATTCTTAGAATATAGGCTTCAGCCCATTCCCCGTGATGACTTCTCAACTTGCTCTCGAGGTAAACCTTTAGTTAGTGGATCCGCTAGGTTTTCCTTCGACTTAACATAATCGATCGTTATTATGCCACTTGAGAGCAGTTGACGTATGGTATTATGTCTCCGACGTATGTGTCGAGACTTACCATTATACATTGTATTTTGGGCTCTCCCAATTGCCGATTGGCTATCACAATGTATGCTAATCGCTGGCACCGGTTTGGGCCAACTAGGAATATCCTCCAGGAAGTTTCTAAGCCATTCTGCTTCTTCCGCTGTTTTGTCTAACGCTATGAACTCTGATTCCATAGTAGACCGGGCAATACATGTTTGCCTCGAGGATTTCCATGACACGGCTGCATTACCAAGTGTGAAAACAAATCCAACCGTAGATTTGGAATCCACTGTATCAGATATCCAGTCAGCATCGCTGTTTCCCTCTAGAACAGCAGGATATCTCTCGTAATGTAGCCCATATTTTGAAGTTTCTTATACCTCAAAACACTTACTATGACTTTTCCAGTGGTTATGTCCTGGATTGCTAGTATATCTGCTAAGCCTATTCAACAGCTAAGCGATACATTCATCGTTCGTGTGCAATTCGTGAGATACATCAGACTTCCGATGATCCTTGAATACTCTATTACGATATGCTTAAGCCAGTATTCTTTGATAAAGAAGAGTTAGGTTAGCTACTCCCAAATCTTTCATATCAAATTTACTGGATAACACTTTCTTGGTAGACTGAATCAACTAATGATTATTACCAATTATCAGCATATCGTCTACATAGAGACATACAACGACATATCATTCTTAAGTTGATTTGGCGTATATACACATATCACACTCATCGGTTTTAAACCCACTTGACAACATCTCTTTGTCAATGTTCTCATGTCATTGTCTAGGTGCTTGTTTTAATCCGTACAAGGATTTTACAAGTTTGCACACCTTCTGTTCTTATCCAGGAACATTAAACCCTTCTGGTTGTTCCATGTAAGTCTCTCATCCATCAATTCACCATTCAAGAATGACGTCTTTACATCCTTTTGATGTATTTCAACAAGACCAAATATAGCTGCTATAGCTATAAGCATTCTACTGATGTGATACGAATCACTGGTGGATATGTGTCAAAGTAAACAAGGCCTTCTTTCTGTCTATAATCTTTTATGACAAACCTCGCCTTGTACTAGTCTATTGATCCATCCATTTCATCTTCCATTTGTAGCCCAGTGGCTTACAACCTGGTGGAATATCAACCACTCCCAAGTATGGTTCTGTAGGATTGAATCAATCTCACTGTTTATCGCCTCTTTCCAAAGAGGTGCCTCCAGAGAAGACATTGCTTCTTTATAGCTTTGAGGCTCATTTTCTAACAAATATGTCAGAAAATCGGGTCCAAATGACTTAGACGACGTCTAGGTTCATTTGCCTCAACATTTCCATGTTGATTTGACTCTTGGTCAACCTGATCACTGTCATTGACAGTATCAACAGATCTTTTGAGAGACTTTCTTCTTTTCTTTCCTTACAAGGAAATGTCTCTTCAAAAATATTGCATTCCTTGACTCAATCATCACATTTGGATTGATGTCAGGAATCTCATTTTTGTGTGCCAAGAATCGAGATGCATTATTGTTGCAAGTATATCTGATGAATATACAGTCACAGTTTTGGGTCATATTCCACCTTCTTAGGTTTAGGAACCATTACTTGGGCAAGACACCCCCCCCACACTTTGAGGTATTCGTAGGAAGGTACGAAACCTTTCTACAATTCATATGGTGTCTTGTCTAGTCTTATGTGAGAAGCTTGTACAGAACGTAGTTCGCGGAAAGCAAGGCTTCCCCCCACAAGTTCTGGGGCAGACCCGAACTTGTCAACATGGCATTCATCATTTCCTTCAACGTTCGGTTTTTGCGCTCCGCAATTTCGTTCTGTTGAGGAGAATAAGGAGCAGTGGTTTCGTGAATAATTCCGTGCACAGAATAATATTCACCGAATGATGAAACATATTCACCACCACTATCACTTCTGATTCTTTTTTGATTAATTGCCAAGTTGATTTGCAACTTCGTTCTCAGTGTATAAAGCTCTCAATAGCTTCAGCTTTGCTCCTCATCAAATACACTTAACAGAATCTTGTGCTTTCATCATCGATAAAAGTGACAAAATACTTTTTACCGCCTCTTTTTGCACAATATTCATGTCACACACATCAGTGTGTACAAGTTCCAAGGGTTCAGAACTTCGTTCTATGATGTTCTATATATTTTTGCTTCAACACATGCCTCACACTCATGTTGGCCATCAATGCAAATTTAGGTATAAGGTTCATGTTAATTAATGTACGCATTGTATCATAATTAACATGTCCTAACCTCTCATGCCATACATTTTGTGACTCAATATATAAGCAGAAGTTTCAGCTTTATTAATAGCACAATTGACAGTCATTGAAAAGACCCTCAGCGAGGTATCATTTTCCTACATAGACATCATTTTTGGTCATACAATCTTGTCAGAAACAAATACAAACCCGAGACCGAGTTCCTTCCGAATATCTGGAACATGCAAACATTTTTATATGTAAGCTCCGTTCCGGATATCATTTTCAGAACTACTGTGCCTTGTCCAACCACTCTAGAGGTAGACGAGTTTCCCATTGTCAGATGATCGCCGCCATCGACCTTTTGATACGAGGAAAACATCTTGCTATCAGCACAGATATGACGAGTAGCCCTAGTGTCTACCCATCATTCTCTCGGATTCCCAACCAAGTTGGCTACAGTTACCACTGCTTAGAGATTCATTTCTGAAATCTCTCATCAGTTAACTGCTCATCTTCAGGCGACATAGGCCTCATTTTTCCTGCCATTGTCCTGAGATATCTTGTTTCTTGCAGTCCTTTGTCATATGACCGCTCTTTTCACAGTTGTAGCACTTCCCATTGAACTTCTTGTTCGCTTGGGAAGAATCAGCTTCACTGTTCTTTCTTTTCTTGCTACCCTTTACATCCTCAAAGATGTGGGCCTTAGACTCCATAGTCTTGTAGCTGGCATTCTCGGACATCATGTTGTCCTGTTCGATTCTCAATCGAACTCCAAGGTCCTCAAGGCTCATCTGCTTCTTTTTGTGTTGCAGATAGCTCCTGAAGTCCTTCCATGATGGAGGCAACTTTTCAATTATGGCGGCAACTTGAAACATCTCACAGAGTTTCATTCCCTCATCCAGTATTTCATGAATGATCAATGGCAGTTCACCCAACTGAGACATCACCGTCCTTGAATCTACCATCTTGTAGTCCAGGAACCTACCCACGACAAATTTCTTTTGTCCGGCATCTTCTATTTTGTACTTCTTCTCGAGAGATTCCCAGAGAACCTTCGCAGAAGTCATGCCTTAGTACACATTGTACAGGGTATTGTCAAGACCACCCAAAAGGTAGTTCTTGCATAGGAAGTCTCCAGACAACCAAGTCTGTTTTCGCTCTTCCTTGGCCATTCAGATTCACCCTCCACAGGACCCAGAGGATCTTTGAGGAATTTAGCCAACTGAAGAGTTGTTAGGTAGAACAGCATTTTGCTCTGCCACTGTTTGAAACTTGCCCCACCAAATTTCTCCGGCTTTTCTCCGTGAGAGACCGGTATTCTTTGATATTTCCGCTAGCCATTTGTAACTGGAAATTCAACAGGGTTCATCAGTCTACGAAAGACGAATTGCACAACGATCAACGAATGATCTTGTTCAAAGTGATGTACTAGGTAGTCACTTGTTGTTCTAATGGACGAAAGTTCCAATAAACACAAGTCATTGAATTTTAACTAAAGATACTTAAGGAAAATTGAACGAACGAATATTCTTCGAACACCTTTTCCAATAGGATCTTTTAGCAATTCACAACCCAGATTTACACTCTTCCAATAGCACAATCATTACGATAAGTGTAGATATATAAATGTCAATCAAGATTGGATGGAATTACTTGTGCAAAATTACACTTTAAATTCTCAACCAATTATGCAACAACCAATCAATTTCAACTTTATCACTATGTGTATGCTTGTGATAATTGAACAACTTAATAGTAACTAAATCTATACTACCAAGATTAATGTGTTTACAGTATATGACTAACCAAGTTAATATTAATTAAAGTTTGCTTGTATGATACTTCCAGGACAAAATCGTTAGTGTCACGTTCGTATCTACGTTCGAACGAGACTGTCCAGTGTGTGTGCGTTCGTGTTGCGTTTGATAACGCGTTCGAACGAAGTGTTTCCAGAGAGTTCACGTTCGTGTAGCGTTTGATAACGCGTTCGAACGGAATGATTCCAGAGAGTTTACGTTCGAGTTGCGTTTAGGACGCGTTCGAACGTTCTAAGGAAGAATGCTTGCGTTCGAGTTGCGTTTGAAGACGAGTTCGAACGTTCTTACGAAAATTCAAATTTTTGCCTTCGCGTGCGTCGGGCGTTCGAACGCCCTACGGTTTTTTTCATGCACAGTTCGTATTTTACAGAAAATATACAAACCCTAACATGCGAATTACTATCTAATAACACTAGAGCGATAAGTTCTTAAGATTGTGGGCAAATAGGTGTCATTAAACAGCAATAAACATGCAAACCATCCAAATCAAACAATCAAAAGGAGATCTAGATGCAATAAAACCCTAAAACAATAAGAACCATAAAAACCTGATTAAATACTCCAAGTCGAGATGATCTCTGTCCTTAAGAACTTATTGGCTCCGTCACAGGTGCTTTAACGGATTCGTTTTGCCAACGTTCTCCCAGGATTACTTGGATTCTTCTTGTTCAAGGAGCACTCTTTAACAAGTGTATGAACTTGGATCCAAATGGTGGATCTCTCTCTCAACAAAGAAAACAACACAATGCCTTTTTGAATTCTTGGATATTAATTGTATATGTTCTGTATCTACTGTATGGAATAAAAGTCTTCTTATATAAGGCTTGGTGGTGTAGGGTCCAGGATCTCACCTTGAGGTTCTGAGTTCGAATCCAGGGGGTGCACTTCTTGTAAGAGCCTGGGACAGCCGGTGGTTTTACCTGCACCGCGGCCCAGAATGGGTGGTTTGGTGGCGGGGTTTCCATCGTTTCCAAAAAAAAAAAAATGTAGGGATGCCAATAGGGCACCCCTTGGGTGGGTTGCAACCCTCCAAGGATTGCAACCCCCATACCCCATTGGGATTCCAATGGTACACATATACATATCATATTTAATGATTTGAGGAATTTATATTATATATATCAAGTTCGCTAAATATCACTGAAACGTTCAAACATAGACTAAATTTGTTCAACGTCGAATTTCCATCAATTTCCGATCTAACCCTGCTATATGACAATGGAACCAGCAATAACTCATGTAACAATATTAAATTTGCATGAATTGAGACTCTAGTAGACTTAGGTATAGTAATTTGATTGGATATATTAAATATATGATCATAATCCAACGAAAAATTATTTGATATTCGAAATTTAATGGATAATTGATAGGTTTCAATATGAAATTAGGTATTCAAAAATGATACTGATCGGTTATTAGTATTTTGGATATCTAATATCCAATATTCGACGGAAAATATATAAAGATATAATAATATAATAATCTTAATTGTAAAACCACAATTAATTTTTTAGTTGAACAATTAATTAATTTTTTTTAATTATTCGAATTTTATCATATATACATACATATATTTAAATTTTTGGCTATTTCGATCGGTTTTGAATATCCGAATTTTCAACCAATTTCAAATACAAATATCGACTGCGATTTTTTTCGATTATAAATAAGTATTAGATATTGAATTTGATTTCGATTTCGAATATACTTAAAATTGTTAGATATCTTACCATTACCAGAGCACCTATTCTGAAAACAATCCTTAGCAGTAAGAAATATCAAAAGATCAAGTGACAAACAAAACAGCAAGAATCTTTTGCCTCCAAGACTAGGGGTGGTAATTTGAGTCAGAATTCGTTTATTTGTTCGATTTGATTCGTTTTAAAGTGAATACGGGTTTGAAAAAATGGATTCGTTTAATAAATGGGTCAATTCGATTCGATTCATTTATTAAACGAATCGAATACGAATTTAAGCTCATTGATTCGTTTACGATTCGTTTTATTATTTTTATTTACTAATTCTTGTTAATTTTCAATTCAGATTCGAGAAATTATTGCTAATTATCATAGGAAAAAAAATATTTTCGATATTTGGTGAGATATTTTTAGTAAATATATTAATTACATATTTCATATGTATATATTTATGAAGAATTAATGTAAATCAAGTGAGGTAAATTATTTTTATTAAATAATATCATTGACTAAACGAATAAACAAATATTCGTATTCGATTCGTTTAATAAACGAATTGAATACAAATCCATCACATTTTGATTCGATTTATTTAGGATTCGATAAAAATTTGATTCGTTGTTTCGTTTTGCCACCCCAATACAAGACGTAACTGCGTGGTTTTCAATAAATTCGGTTTAAGTTGTAAACCGGGTTCATGGGATGCAAGGAGTAAGGAGATTAGCAACCCCCAGATTACTGTATCAGCACTAGGCTCTTGAAAAGTTGAAAGCCCAAGCCCATTTATGAACTCTGGAGCCCACATACAAAGCCCAAACAAAGTCCACCGTCTCCTCAAAAAATCAAGAGCCATACACATACATGCACCTTTCATTATTATAAAAAGAGGGGGAGCGACCTTCATCGTTCATCCCTAAATTGAACAACACCAAAAAAAAACACACACACACAAAATCCCTCCTCTTCTTTATATACTCTCCATCTTCTCCCTATTATTACACTCAAAATTCCAATTATGCCCTTCCCTTAACCCTCTTTAGTGTTTATGTTATAGATTTATTTATTTTTCAATTCTAGTTTTTGTGTTAGTAGTATTAGGGTTTAATCTCGATTCTCTTTGTACTTGTACAAGCTAGCTTTAAGGTTTTTGTTATTATTGTATTTTTTTTTTTAAAAAAATATTTATTTACGTTGGATTGACTCGCTCTATGTAATAATGAAAGTAATTATAATATTGTCGAATATTATATGAGTGAAATAACGATTTAGATGATTTACGGTTAGGGTTAGGGTTCTTTGTAATTCAATGGAAATGGAGAATCCACGTAGACCGTTTGATAGATCAAGAGAATCCGGTTTGGTGAAAAAACCAAGATTAACGGAGGATCCGACCCGGTCATTCACTCAGAGATCAGCTGTAGCGGCTCCAAGATATAACCGTGCGAGTAGAGACACGGACTTTGAGGGTGGCGCGTATCAGCCAGAGCAGACGCACCAGGAGCTGGTGAGCCAGTATAAGGAGGCTTTAGCTGAGCTGACTGTCAATTCGAAGCCGATAATAACGAATTTGACGATAATTGCCGGTGAGAATGTTCATGCTGCAAAAGCAATCGTGGCCACCATCTGCGCTAACATTCTTGAGGTGAATCTCCAGTTTCATCGTGTTCAATTGTTATTTCAACTTATGTGTTTGTGTGTGTGTGTGTATCTTTTGCTTATTGCAATTACAAAGAAAAGACAAATAGTGATGTCGTGTTTTGGCTTGTGTTTTTACGCAAGTAGTTGTAAGTGTAAATTAGGATTTAATGGAATGCTTCATGGGTTGTATAGAAAGTGCTTTTTTTTTTTTTTTGGATTTGGAATTTACTATATACAAATTTGATGCTTCTTAGTTCAAATTTTTTGTTCTAGTTAACCCAATATGAGGATATAAAGGTGAAAAGAAATGTTTGGATATGTAACCAATGAATTGTGTAAGAGATGCAAATCATGTTAACCAGTTTGAAATCCACTTAATCAGTTATCGACTGCCATTTATTTTCACGATGTGTTGTGTGCTTATCCCACCCGTGTATTAGTCCGTGGACATTGGGAAGTTTTCACAGGCGGCAATTTTTTGAGTTTGCATGCAAGGACAGCCAACTTTTCCATGAGTGGATTTTGTAATATGTGAGTTGTAGCAGGTTCGAAACCTGATAAATTTATCACATTAGCTTTGATCTTACACCAGAGAACAATGTTATTTTATTCATATATTCTTTGTTGTTCTTCTTAATTGTTTTTCCTCATAGTGATGGACCATGAAGTCTCTCTGTGCTTCTGCATATGTTTTGATCTTGTGAATACGTGAAGACTATAAGAAGCCATTTTTCTATGTGAAACAATACTTTCGCTGTCACTTTTATTTTTGTCAGTTTGTTCAGCTCTTTTTAAGTTTCATTCATATTCTAGCATTCGAAAGGCAAGATTTAGTTCATGTTTTTAGGTGTATGATTGAGTCTAAAATTATTTATTTTCTGTTATATTATAATTACTACAAAAGTACAAATGTAGAAATTGTTTGTTGATGCTGTAGAAATAGCCCTCATATAATATTTCAGCAGCAGAGGCCAACTCTTATAGATGACTTTGGTGGCAAGTCAAGACCTTAAGTTTCTCATTTCTTCTGGAGGTTGATGATGACATGTCCAATGTAAATTACATGGGACACAGGGAGGTTCTGTGGGGAAAATTGTTAATGCTATGTTAAATGGTTGGTAGTAAAAGGATTAATCACTGCCAAATAAAGAAACAGGAATGAGATCGCTGCTTCTTTGGGAGAAACCAAAACAAGAAATGGTATTTTGAAATATATTTAGGCTATCCAGGGTAAATGATGTTAAACTGATGATTGTAGTGGACAGAAAGGAACATTTGACTCCACTTTGTAAATCCATTTGGTGAAGCTATGGTTGGGACTCGAGATTCAAAGATTCTGTGTTGTGATAAGCGTTCATTGTTTCATTGACGTGATTAGCAATGCAATTTTTTTTGCCAATTGTTGATGAAATTTTTATTTGTTATGCTCATTTCTCAAAGTTGGAAACATCAAAAGTGTACTAATATTACTGTACTTTTTTGATCATTTTTGGAGTAGTGTTGCTTATTAAGTGAATGCTGTTAGTTTTTTGCAGAATGAATAACTCCCATCAATTCACTGTTTCGACAGTCATTTTTTTTTCAATTTTCTTATGTTGGAGTTCTGACATTGTGATTTTCTAAGACCGCAATTATACCAGTTACATATTTGTTTTGTGGAAATTTGACTATAGCATATCATATCTGATCATAAAAATTGACTTGCAGGTTCCTACTGAGCAAAAGCTGCCATCACTTTATCTCTTAGACAGTATTGTAAAGAATATCCAGAGTGATTACATAAAGTATTTTGCTGCTAGACTACCTGAGGTTAGACTTATATCTATCAGATGCACTTCTCTCATAATCGACACGTTTCTTTTAAACATTATGTTAATTAGAATAGTCTTCAAAGAACTGTGTTATAAATTGCTGCTTGCTTATCCTATTATCCATTTTGATTTGTTCACCACTGACCAAGAGGCTGCTTTTTCTGGATTTTTCCCCTTTAAATGTGTCAATCATATGTTTATTCGCTAATTCGCTGCTTGAATTCCATTCTATTTCCTGGTAGTTGCCAATTCGTTTTTTTCCTTCTAGGTGTTCTGCAAGGCTTATAGGCAGGTTGATTCTTCTGTCCATTCAAGCATGCGGCATCTTTTTGGAACCTGGAAAGGAGTCTTTCCTACCACTACCCTTCAAATGATTGAGAAAGAACTTGGTTTCACTCCGGTGGTGAATGGTTCATCTTCAGGAGCTACAACATCCAGGCCTGATTCACAGTCCCAGCGCCCATCACATAGCATTCATGTGAATCCCAAGTATCTGGAAAGGCAGCGCCTTCCGCAGACAAGTAGGGTAAGTGGTGCTGGAAAATCTGGAATCGTATAATGGGTTGAATTTTAAATGTAATCATCTTGTAACTGACCATAATCATGCATTTTCCTCTGTTTCTGCTCTTAGAGTTTAATAAAATATTCATATAAAAAAAACTAAAGGTTGTTGATGATCCACAGTGAAGCACTTCTATGGATGGTGATAAAATTATTATTGTTTTTTTTTTTTTTTTTTTTTTTAGTTTAAAAATGTGCTGTTTTCATCCCTTAGTTCATGGGAGATTCCTAGGCAGCAGTTAAAAGTTTTGATTAGTGAGTGTACCAAACACATAAAACATGGATTTTTTTTTCATCTGATTGATACTATATTACTATTATTTGAGTATGCTTGTTGTATTAGTCCTTCCTAAGAATCCCCTTTGTAAATTAATCAACTGATGATGTTTTTGCAATTTAATATTTTCTTCGCCCTCTTCTGTTTTATTTTGTTTCGTAGTATTTATTATTGATTTGTATTAGTATACTTGACTGAAATCTTTTTTATTTCAAAGGCAAAAGGATTGATTAATGATGTGACTGGGGCTGTGGCCAGCTCAACTGTTGATGCTGAGAGGCCGGATAGAGCAGCCAGTATGAGTGCCAGCAGGCCATGGGAGGATCCTCGGGTCAAAATGCAGGTGACCTTGGCACTTGACGTTTCTTTTTTTCTTTTTCATTATGCTATCATATCCATCTTCATTGCCACATAATGTGGTTAACTTGTCAGAGTGTTCAGCGTGCTCACAGGGATGCACTAAGTGAGCCTGTTCATGAGAAGAACATTGGTGGAGCTTATGGTGACTCTGGTTATGGTTCTGATCTCTTTCGAAATTCTGGTTTGGTATCCGGGAGAACCACTGGAAGGGTTAGTGATCAAGGACATGAGAAACCTTGGTTTGGAAGTGGTAGCAATATTACAGAGACAATAGCTGCCCAAAGGAATGGTTTTGATGTGAAGCAGGGATTTGGAAATTACTCAGCACCCAAGTCTGCAGATGCTGCTGTGCATCTACATCAAGCTCCGAACATTGCAAATAATTATAGAAGTCGCAGTGGCCTGTCCTGGAAAAATTCCGAGGAAGAAGAGTTCATGTGGGATATGCACTCTACATTATCAGATCATGATGCAGTCGATATTTCCAAGAATTCAAGGAAAGACCATTGGGCTCTGGATGGTCCTGAAAAATTGGTAATCTTAATTGACTGGGATTCTTGAAAAACATTTTTGACCTTTGAACCTTATTTTGTTAATTTTAAAATCAATTCAATGGTGAATAAAAATAATTCCAAGAAGCATTCTTTTTAAAGAGTAATAATTCCAATTAACATATTGGAGGTGGATGATAGATTTCGAATTGCCTTGTTCATTGTATGGTCTCTAGAACCTAGTAGTCAAATGTCCATGTAGTTTTCTTTTTCTTTTCCTCCCCTCGTTTTTCTTGAAGTCAGACACCCTCTCTTACGTAAACTTGATCCTGAAAGTTTTTGAGGCTTGTGGTTTGTTTTGTCACTAATGTGTATTCACCATGCAGTGGGTAATATAAAATTTGGGTAACAATGATGTAATGCCCTCATTGAATTTCATAGTTATTTCAATAACCCCGTTTTTCAAAGTATCTGTAGTAATCCTTCAGTGTTATGTGTTAGTATGTTTGTAAGATATCTAAATGGGATGCTATTTCAATAATTCTTTGATCTAGGGCTGACATAAGTCTATTTAATTTGGTTTAGGGAAGAAAAAATATAGATGCCCTGCTCTGGACCATTTGTTACACAAGTTATGACTGATTTTTCTTGCTTGCTGATCTATATCGTCCACTGCAGGAATTGGACAATCACCTCCAAAAGCAGCAAGGTGTACATGATGTCAGCGCAAGTTTTGATAGAGAAACTTCCTCTGATTCACTTTCCGCTGAACAGAAAGACCAAGCTGCTTATGGACGCCAGATGTCATCACCCTGGAAATTGAAGGAGTCAACGGATGGGCTGATTCATTCAGGACATTCAGAAGTCTACTCTGCCACTCATGGTAGGTCTCCTGCAAGTTCAGGTGCTTCTCGAACCACGACGGGAGGTCATCCACTGGTGGGATCGTCCCATATTGGGGCCTCAGGTTTTGGGACCTTGGAGAGTTCCACATCGGGGTCTACTGGAACCTTAGGACCGCAAAGGTTTCAGTCTGCACAAGCTGGGCACTCAACCATGCGCCAGCATTCCCCATCACCTTCAGTTCCAGTGCACCATCCCCGTCAAAACTTGGAGAGTATAGCGGAGGACTATCCGCACACTCACCCTCTGTCCCGCCCTGAATTGAAAACATCTTCATTCCCTGGACTTCTAAACACTGGTCCTCATGGCCACACAACTAAGGACTCACTGTCTGTCCTGCATTCTAATAGTCAGCTCGGTAACTTGCAAAAAAACCACCGCCATCCTCCGCAACTGCTACAATCTGATTGCAATCAACCTGAAACTTCTGGCCAGTCTCAGAAGCCTCCTCTCCCTCAAGTTTCTAAGTTTGGGTCACCCTCTTCAAGAGAAGCTGTATCTGACCATTCAAATCCTCTTGACGCTGAGGCTTCAGGGCAATTGGGCACGAGTAGCTTGTTGGCTGATTTATTGAAGAGGGGTACTCTTAACAGTTCAATCACTGATGGCCTGGCTAATCGGGCTTCACAGGAAGTGGGGCAAATGCCATTACAGTCAGATATTCAGCCCCCTCTACCAAGCGGGCCTCCCCCTTCCCTGTTAACATCTTCAGGGGCCAGGGTTGTGTCAGGATCTTTTTCAAGTCCTGCTTCCCATGAAGAGCCATCAGCTACAACAAATATTTCTCGGAGAAAGTTAGAACAGCCCCCTTTTCCACCTGGTCCACCCCGTTCATCTGCTAATAGTACGCCACCAAAAACTTCCAGTGTTGAAAGTAAGACTTCAAACCCAATTTCAAACCTATTGAGCTCCTTAGTATCAAAGGGTCTGATATCTGCATCGAAGAATGAGTCATCATCTCTCACCGCACCCCAGATACCCAGTCCGATGCAGAACGAGGGCACAGGCATTTCTTCTAGTAGTCCTGCACCCATTTCTTCTGTTCCAAATTCGTTAACCGTTCCGACATCATCCACTGTGGATGAGTTATCTTTTCCAGAACCTGCGGCTGAAAGTTCTCTCACTTTATCTGAATCCACAACAATGGAAATAGAGAACCTCATAGGATTGAAGTTCAAGCCGGATGTAATCCGAGAATTCCATCAATCTGTGATTAATAGAGTGCTTGATGACTTTCCACATATGTGCAGCATATGTAGCCTTCATCTTAAACTCCAAGAACAGCTTGATAGACATTTGGAATGGCATGCTTTAAAAAAGCCTGGTCTGGATGGTATGGATAAGGTATCAAGGAGATGGTATATGAACTCAAATGACTGGGCTGCTGGAAAGGAATGTCTTCCACTGGGATTTGAGTCCATCAGCTCTGCAGAAGATTCTGGAAAGACGATAGATGAGGGTGAGACAATGGTTTCTGCAGATGATAACCAATATGCATGTGTTTTGTGTGGTGAGCCGTTTGAAGACTATTACAGTCAGGCAAGGGGTGAATGGATGTTTAGAGGAGCAGAATACATGACGATACCAACGCGGGATTGTGAGGTAGGAACTACAAATGAGAGTTCTGCCAAGGGTCCAATTGTTCATGCAAATTGTATATCTGAGTATTCGGGACATGAGAGTGATCGGTAAAGTGGTAAGATCCTGAATCTTAAAAAATGGCCTTTGATATGTCTTATGCATGCACATGGTTGGTGTATAAAATTTTCAGCAGACAAATATAGCATTTTTTTTTTAAACTCTTCCCTTATTTTTGCCTGATGGTACATTCAACTTCTTAGCAGGAAAAGGATGCATGATATATCAAGTTGAAAGAGACTGTGCGGGTGCCATTTGCCAGAAGCTTTCAGGTTTACTTTACATATAGCTTAAATGTGCAAGCACGGTCCTTAATGCAAAATTTGTTTGCTGGTAGCATCTACTAGTTTTTCCATTTTTTCTTCTTTTTTCTTCCTTTTTTCTTTTCTGAATTTATTATAGTCTGATGAAAATACATATCAATGCCAAATAGTTTGCGCCTCAACTTTGTTGTTCACTGATGTGGTTGATGTCGTGTTCTTGTTAAAACTTTTTTTGACATTGCCAAAGTGTGGTTGTGTTTCATCCCAGCGTTTAATGCTAGTTAGCAATATGAGGAAATGCACTCTGATCCGTGTTCTATTCAGCTTCACAGCTGCGGATTGAAAAACCTGAGTATCATTAAATATAATGTAACCTGCTGCCTGCTTTATTTATATCTCTTTATTCCAATTTGGTTGTCTGGATTTTGCTTTGTTACTTAGCAGAGCATTCTTTCGTGATTTACATTATATTGAAAGACAACAGTGGATTATGTTATTTGCCTTTGCCAACATCAGAGTAATGGTAATTATGTACAAGAATCATAACGATTCTCATATCGTAATATCTTCGTGATTTGTCATAATATGTATGCAGATTAGGATTTGATTATTTCCTCGGTGTTGTGTGGATCAATTGAAAAATGGTGGTGGAAGGTGGGGTTTGTATACATTGGCATGGAAGTGGGGCTTGTATACATAGGCATGGAAGTGGGGCGAATTTATAATGCAGTGATAAGTTCTAACATGCTCAATATAATTAATTGTATATGAAAAGTATAAATTTTATTCAACCATGATAATTTCATACATAATTAGTCAATTAATTAAGGGCGAGAAAGTACATAATTAAAGCCCTTAAAGTAAAATACTGATATCTAAAGGCACATCAAGGTTTCCAGGTCACCCCTCGTAAAGAGGTTTTAGGTCGGTGCTTAAGTGAAAATATATTTACAGATAATGATATCCTAAGACAAAGGGGCATGGGCTTAACTAATGGCCAAATTTAAACTGAAAAAATAGAAATAAAACTGTGTATATCATAATATCTCCGATTGTTATTAAAATAACGGCTTACAAGCTAATAGTAATACTATCAAATGTCAAGGGAACATTTTAAAGAATCTTATATTTATGGCATCTAGATTCTAGATGCCTTTTTATAAATTCCTTTTTTTTTCTTCATTTTTTTAAATGCGTTGGTACCACGCATAATGTCGGAAGCTGACTGTGTAGAATGATTATATTCTGGGTCATGTTCTTGCCCACCTTCTTTGAATTTTCACATCAGTTTGTCAAAATGTACCATCCTCTTTTGTTCATGTATAATTTTCTGGTCAAATAAGGAAAACTAAAACAGCATTAGTGCTAATTAATTCTTTCGATTGAGATTTAAGGATCAAATACTTATTCAAATCAGTGTTTAATTATTGGATTAAAGAATTAATGTGAAAGCAAAACTTTTTTTTTTTTTTTTTTTTTTTTTTTTAAAAAAAAGGGTATTGGATTTATGAGATTAAAATATACTCAAACGTTATTTTATTAATTTTAACATTTTGTTGTTATGTCGATCATCCATTGATCCAATTGCAAGGTTTGATTTGGAGCATGAGAATGGATGTAATGACCAGAAAAATAAATAAAGAATGAACCGGCAGGCGTGATGCTTGCATGCAATGCATGTGATGGAGAAGCTAACTTGAAGCATGCCTTATTACTCAACAAGAAAATCTTCAATTTTGAATTAAAATTTGAACTGTAATTTGGAAGACAGTAGACTTTATATATATATATATATATATATATATATATATATATATATACACGTGTCAAGTCACTGTCCACCTTTAATTAAAAGATTAGAGATTTTTTTATCTTTAATCACCCTTATATAAGGATAGGAAATGAAGTTGCAAATAGAAGAAAGACACGTGGCACTTTATGAATCCGTAAATTCAACCTAAAAAGAGGTCACAGTTTTAAAACCTAACCCGTCGGTATCGCTGTCTCGGCCCTCCGTTTTCAACTAAAACTTGGTCTTTGTTGGTTTTCATTTTTCCCATTTTCTATTTTAAAATATAATTTTTCATTCACCTGGTTTTGACGGTTTTAGCCCCCAACTTGCCTTTATCATCTCAGTTTGACTATTCTACCCTTCCGTTAATCCCGATGCTTGATCCCAAAGAAAACCCCTCCTCTCTTTAAACTTTCGAAAAATTTGCGGGGCAAAAGCGTAAAAGGAAACCAAACCGTCAAAGAAGGCCGTGATCTAACGGCAAAACGCCATTACGTGCTGAAAAAGACAATCAGGAAAGCGACAATTTCGACGCCTCACTTCACTTGTCTTTTAAAAACCCCAAGACCACTCTCATATCGAACACAAATCGCTCTCTCTGTTTACTTTCTTATCAATTTTCTTTTCAAATCGATCACCATGTCTTGCTTCAAGGGCAAATACGCTGGTAATTATTTTTTTTCCTTTTTATCTTATGGCTCCATCAAAACGCTGTCGTTTGTTATTCAGATTTATATCACTTCCGTTTGTTTCCTTAAGATCTGTGTGGTTTTTGATTATGCTGTTGTTAAATCTAGATCGACGCTGAGATCTATCGTAATTAGTGTATGATTTGTTGCCTGTTTCATTTAGATCTAATAATTTTTTGCAGATTGTTGATTATTTTCAATTTAAATCTACATGACTACATCTATTAATTTATATGTTTCACTCGGAATAGTTTATGTTATAATCTGGACCGTTGATCTGAATCTGAGATCCTCCTGTTATTCGGTGATTGATTTGATTCCGAAATAATTATTTTTGTTAAATTTTATTAATTTATTTAATGATTATAGTTATCTATGAAGCCAGTTTTTCGGATCTCTCTGATGCAGCATGGCTATTTGGTTTCTTAATGCTTATATTCAGATATCAACATGATTATTTAATGATTTTAGTTGTTGAAGCATTAGATATTGGATTGAAGTGTGCCTGAGCCAAGATGATGTAATTGTGTTACCGCTTGGGCAATGTGATTTAACAATTCTTGACATTTTTATGCTTAGAAATTTGTAAATTCCCTTTGAATGAATTTATGTTCATCCTAAATGCTCTTTTTTGAATGGATTGTAAGCGGTTTTTTACATATTGCAGATGAGCTTATTAAAAACGCTGCCTACATTGGCACCCCCGGAAAGGGTATCCTTGCTGCTGATGAGTCAACTGGCACAATTGGCAAGCGTCTCTCCAGCATCAATGTCGAGAATGTCGAATCAAACAGACGTGCTCTACGTGAGCTCCTTTTCTGCACTCCTGGTGCTCTTCAATACCTCAGTGGTGTCATCCTCTTTGAGGAGACTCTCTACCAAAAGACCGCCGATGGTATAGTGATCAAACTTCTTTTCTGTTGTTTTTTTATCTGAGTTTTATTGTGGGATTTGAAACTTATTTATGTGAGTGATCGTGCAGGCAAGCCCTTTGTTGATGTTTTGAAGGAAGGTGGAGTCCTCCCAGGTATTAAGGTTGACAAGGGTACCGTTGAGCTTGCCGGTACCAATGGTGAGACCACCACCCAGGGTCTTGATGGCCTTGCCCAGCGCTGCCAGAAGTACTACGAAGCTGGTGCTCGTTTTGCCAAATGGCGTGCTGTTCTTAAGATTGGCCCTAATGAGCCTTCACAGCTGGCAATCAATGAGAATGCCAATGGCTTGGCCAGGTATGCCATCATCTGCCAGGAGAATGGCCTTGTTCCCATTGTTGAGCCGGAGATCCTTGTTGATGGTCCCCATGATATCAAGAAGTGCGCTGATGTGACTGAGCGTGTTCTGGCTGCATGTTACAAGGCTTTGAATGACCACCATGTCCTTCTTGAGGGTACCCTTTTGAAGCCCAACATGGTGACTCCTGGATCTGAATCCGCCAAAGTTGCACCAGAGGTGATTGCTGAGTACACTGTCCGGGCCCTACAACGCACCATGCCTGCAGCAGTTCCCGCAGTCGTGTTCTTGTCTGGTGGGCAGAGCGAGGAGGAGGCTACCCGCAACCTGAATGCCATGAACAAGCTGCAGACAAAGAAGCCATGGTCACTTTCCTTCTCATTCGGACGTGCGCTTCAGCAGAGCACTCTGAAGGCGTGGGCCGGAAAGGAAGAGAACGTGAAGAAGGCGCAGGATGCATTCCTTGTCAGGTGCAAGGCCAACTCCGAGGCCACCCTCGGTACTTACAAGGGTGATGCCCAGCTCGGTGAGGGTGCTGCAGAGTCTCTCCATGTCAAGGACTACAAGTACTAAGTGAAGTTGACGCTTCTGGTGTTGTGTTTATGAATTTTTATTAGATTAAATGGCGGTATGACTTTAGGTTTCTCATGCACAATTTCAGGGCGTTTTCACTTTCAGGGTAGTTAAAGAGGTAATAATAAGCTTGAGGAACTTTCGGTTTGAGTGGTTTTGATCAAAACTCAGTTGAAAACTGATAATGTTTTTTGTTTTTGCTTTCTCTCTTGAATTGCGATGAATGAATGTTTTGTTTTTTGGGTTACAATATATAATTTTTTGTTGCATTTCTGGCTTGCAGTTCTTTTCTGATTTCTTTTTTTACACGTTGCATGAACTAAACTGATCGAAGTTGAAGAAATGGGAATTAGGGGTGGTAAAATGAATCAATGATGTATTTGTAAACGAATAATGGGACTGACGATATCAGACCTGGAGGAATAATATTAAGGATCAAAGATATAGGGTGATTTCGAGTATAATTTTTTTCCCAAATCCCGATAGAGATATTAGTTATTTTTATAATACCTGAATTAGTGTATACTGGTTAAAAAAAACGACTTCTATTTCTATTTAGACAATTTAACAAAATAATAAGAATCAGCAAAATAATAACTGCCAAATATTAACTTGAGAATTATTTTCAACACCTTTAATATTAACATCATTATCGACGCAAGTAAATACTTTTTTTTCCACATATAATCATGAATCATTAGGAGTGGACCCATCCAACCGCCAACCTGATCAACCCGACGAATTGGGTCGGGTTAATAGCTAATTGGACTCATAGAATTGGTTTGATCGGGTTGGAAATTATCAACCTAGTCAATCAGGACTTGATAAGCTATTAAGTATGTTTGTGCCATTGTGCCAAGTGGTGTGCAAATTATTATAATTGATAACCTCAAAACACTTCCCAATTTTGGAATAATAAAAATAAAAAAATTTCCAATTTTTTTTTTTATGTCTTAAGCCCAATCTGTTCAACCAGACCCAACTCAACCTGAGATTATTTGAATTGGGTGTTGTAAATAGAATAAAAAGATAGGTTTTATATGTAGATAAAAACTAAAAATATAGTCTTGCACGTCATCATTGGACGAATAATGTATAATATTTTCATTATTTTTATCAAAATTATTATTTAAAATTCATATCTATCAAATGCTACTAATTTTCATCTCATATCTAAAATTCTTATTTTACAATAGTTGCAATTTAAAAATTACCGCATCATCATAATACTAAACAGAACTTAAGAATTATGAAATGAGAATAAAAGTTGTGGTTTAGGAAGATTTGAATCCGACAAAAAAATTTCAGCTCAATATCGAATCTAAACGAAGAGTAATTATAATCCAGTATAAAAACTATTGGCTTAATTGACGTGATCTCCATACAAGTTTTACAAGAAACCAGTCTAATCGGTTGGTGATAAAGGGCCACTTGGACTTGGATGATGTGTAATCAAACCAGTATAATCGGTTTGTGTAAATTCATCCAATATTTAATTATATAAAATCAATAATTTCAAAATTGTGTCAATATTTTAACTCATACATATTGTAATATATATTTTATGTCTTTAATTAGTGTGTTCCTTAACTTAATAAGTTGGAAGATCCCTAATTATAACCTTATTATATATAAAATCATTTTTACAATAAGGGTTCCCTTATTTTGTTAAATGTTCGTTTGGAATGCTTTGAATCATATTATGTGAGAATTTATGAAGAAAATATATATTAACATTGCTTGAATTTAGAATTATAATGAAAGATTTTTATATAGACATTATACAACTACCATATTAAATACACAACTACCATTTTAACTACAAAACTACCATATTAATAATCTAACATCTCCCCTCAAACTCAAGATGGTAGTGAGGAAACCAGATTGAGTTTGGAAACGAGTGTTGTGTAACAGTCAAAAGAAAATACTTTGTGAAGATATCATTTATTTGATCATCAGAGCGTACATACACTTGTTTGGAGGCACGGACAATAGATAAGATATGTTTGGAGACAGAGCAAAGAGATAAGACCTGTTTGGAGACATGGACAATGAGATAAGTCATGTTTGGAAACATGGACAATGAGACAAGACCTGATTGGAGACTGAGACAAAGACAGATTTATATGATGTGTTATTTGTCTTTTATTATCTTAAAATCTGCTTCATTTTTATTATTTAATTTAATTATAAACTTAATAAAATGAGAGGTCCCATATTATACAAGATACTTATGCTTTTGTTTTTTTACCACTATTTTGAGTCGTTGACGTATTCACTGTGATCTTAATCTCAAAATATTGTACAACAAACAAATTATCACGAGAAAATAGAAAGATTAAAACCGTGAAATATGGTTGTTTTTGTTGCACATGCACTGTTGATGGTGATTTTTTCGCACCAGGATCCCAGCAAAGTGGGAAGGGTATAAAGAAGATTTCCATTTCAGAGGTTCTGAGGGCCGAAGTTCGGGGATAAGGGGTGTCCCGTTTAGTGATAGGATCGAGTCGGAAATGTACGTCACCCGACCCGAGGAGTGAAGATGTCCATAGCAGCTTAGATAGTTGATTTCTCGGCACATCCCCGACATGATTGCTCGGCAACCGTCACTCCTAATTTCTGACCCGTTAGAGCTGGTCGGGGTGTTGGCTTTTAATCACATGATCATGATCGGGTAGTTGGAATCTGACATAGGAACTCGCATTCTCTAAAAGGTATGATGTGATAGGAGCATGTGGCTAGTTAATCTTCTCACACTAGATATCGTGTGACAGTGGCCAAGAGTAGCATGATTTAATGAGATATAGTCGTCAGAGGGCATGTATGTCAGACAATAGGGTTACTGTTTGCATAGCAGGTGGGACATAAAGCCTTGACAGTGATAGTATATTCATGTGGTTGACGTCACAGAGACAGTGTAATAGTATAATTTGCCCTAGTATGTAAAATATTTGGGAGTTCATTGTAGATGGGGTTAGCAAATTGTACTCAGTCACTACTTGTAATAAAAGATAGTAAAAAAGTTTGTAAGACAGAACAATGGTAGGTCGGTCAAAGCTGAGCACTTGTGTAGAGAGGTCGGTCCAACCCGACCAAGTTATAAAAAAACTTCATTTTCTTTGTGCTCGTGGATGTAGGTCGGATCTATTCCACCCAACCACGTTAAACTATCTATTTTGTTTGTATTTTCTTCTTTTTTACTAAGTTTGTATTTGACTCCAAAACTAAACAAATTCACAGTTGATGGAAGGTTGTTCGAGGAGTAAGTTTATCGATTTGCTCATGGAACGAAGATCGACCGTCAACATGCATTATAAAAACTTTCGATTTAGCGACGAATTGCCAATTGAATCGAAAAAATGATTATAAAAAATTGGCGGTTAAATTTACAGACGAATTTCCATCAATAAATTATTAACGGAATATTCCATTAATAAATGAGACTGTCAATTTATGACTGATAAGTGTGAATTATACACACTCATTCTTGCATATTCAGCTTATTATTTTGTTAGATTTCATGTAATTTAATGTATTTTGGAGTTGTTTGGTGTTTTATTGATAGGCATTATTAGGAGCATGGATTTTGGACTATAATACGGGTTTGGAAAGCTTATGAATGCGACAGAAGCGTGCGAGAAGAGCGGATAAGAGCTGAGCAATGTCATCCTGAAATTAAGGCTAGCGCCGCGGCGCCAACCTTCTGGCGCTGTGGCGCCAGACACCTCCCATACAATAAACCCGGGGATTTGGCACTACGGCGCCAACATTCTGGCGCCGCAACGCCGCAGCGATTATGAGGTGATTAGGGTTTTTCCGCAAGATGGCAGAACGACTCCGGGGTTTTTCCTATAAATTGAACATCACATCCAAACCCTGAGAGAGGCCGATTAGACACAACACAAAAGTTATACACACAAAAATTAATACATCCAAAAGGATATATCAAAGCAAGAAGGAATGAGACAAGGCGGTGAAGTCCGGAAACACAAGGAATTTGATTCGGGTTTCATTCTCTTATTTTATTCTTCAGATTCTTCTATTTATCATTATGTTTTGGATCCAAATGTTGTTGTGTTTTAATTCAGCCATGAACTAATCCTCTTATTCTAGAGTTTGATGTAACCTAAAGCTTGAGACTATATTGATTGCCATTATACACATTCATTCAGTTTATTTATGGTTTCTTGTACTTAATGCTTCTTGTTTGTTGGCCACAAATCAGATGATTTTATTTTTAGAATCTTTCACTCGAAAGATGAGATTTTGAATAAGAATTGGGAAATATAATCTAGGAAGAGTTTATAGAGTTCGGAAGAATCTATAACTCATTGAAAGCTGTTAAATAGAATCACATGGCTTAATAAATGTTAATCATTGAATTTTTATAGGGATATTAAATTTGGTAATTAACAATATATTCACTATGGCTCAGAGAGAGAGAGAGTGAATAAATCTAGGATTCTTGGCTTATAAACGTAGAATTTGAATAATAGTTATTTGGCATCGTAAATATATAGTGGAAAATTATGTGAAATCAGACTTTAGAATTCATCTTATCAATGATATTGCATTAAAATTAGTTAGTTTCTTAATTATCTTGTTTTTTCTTTTCTAATTAAATTGGATTGAAGTTTTGTGTCTATATAAGGTTAAGATTAATACTTATAGTACTTAGTGTAATTTAGATTTCAATCCCTATGAATTCGACACTCATACTTATCATTTACTAAAACTTGACACCGTACACTTACAGTACGATAGAAAAATCGCAACAATCACACAACATATTAGCGACAATATATCAACCATTTACCGATAGAAATTTACTAACGAAATATTTTTAATTTAGTGCCAAATCTTTACTAATATTATATCTGTCGATAAAAACGCAAGGGTGAGAGATCGATTCCACTGAAGCCAAAACCATAAGAAAACGACAACAAATAGAAGACAATGTGCGCCGATCTACGATTGTCCAGCCTTTGCTGCTCTTCAGCCTTTAACTTTTACCATTTTAATTTTTTAATTTTTTTTTTTTTATATCAAAAGTTTAGTAGTATGGATGGTATAAAATCTTAAATCTCAATTAAGATTTAGGATAGTTTTTCAACCTAAATCGTGACCTTTTCTTAGAAAAATTCTCGAATCTTGTTGGCAATTCAAGATACTAAAGTACCCAAGGGACATGATTTGGTGGTGTATGGCTCATGATCTGACCTTGAGGTTTCAGATTTGAATTCATGAAATGTGTTTATTATAAAAGTTTGGGACATGCGGGGATTTTACCTAAGAGTGGTAATGGGTCGGGTCGGGCCCGGACTTTGATAAGTCCGGCCCGAGCCCGGCAAGGAAAATAATGGCCCGGGCCCAGGATAAGCCCGGCCCGAGCGTCTTTCGGGGCCCGGGCTTTATCCAGCTCGTTTTAAAAAAAATTGGAAAAAAATTTAAAAATATACAAATACAAACTACATTCATACTATATGTAAGACAATTCACAAATACATCAAAAGTTTTATCGATAAACTAACAATCCAAATGCTACAAACAAATACATCAGACTAATCTAACTTTTGTGCCTCAAAGTCTTCTTCAACTTCACCCATCAGTTCCTCTCCATCAAATATAAGTTGTCCAGGACTAGAGATAGGGCAACAGTTACAGTATATTGAAGTATATATATGATTTATTTATTTAAGCCCGGCTTCTAAATCTAGGGTCCGGACTTTTTTGTTATCCTTAACTTACATGTTCCGCTTAAATCCGGAAGAGGTGATTTAGTGGCGGGATTTTGAATGATAAAAAAAATAATAATCAAGATCCCGATATGAGATTCGAGAAAATAATTATCCCGATTCAAAAATCGATAGAAATAAAGAATTTTAGTCTCAAATCTAAAACTATGATGAGATTCATTCATTGCAATTTATTCTTTTGTTAAGATGTAGCAATAGCACTGTCGTTTTATACACATCCAATGATCCATGTGTTCGCGCATATGAGAATACTGTTCTTATGCGACGTCGTCCCATATATTTTCTTACCTACAAGTCAATTTCAAAAATCAAAACTTTAATTTAAAATTTTAGAAAATAATTTTTTTTCCTACACTAGTAAAACTTATGAGTGACCCCCACCTGATAATTATGATATTTTGTTCTAAATTTATAATGAAATAAATCTGAAAGAATTAGTAAATTTTTTGGCAGCTATATTTGATTTATCACACATTGATTGAGAAAAAATATAAGAAATTAAATTTAATGTAATATGCTTTTTGAACTATTTATTTTTTAATCAAATGTATCATATGATCCCATTATTATTTACTATTGGAATTTTTATCCAACACTTGTAAAATTTTCCTATATCTAACTTTTCTTACAATTTTATTTTATTAATTTGTGTATTCTTTTCAATAATGTTGACTATGGTCAAAGTAGGTTTATGGACCCAACAATATGTTAATAACATCAATTTTTTTCTTTTTTTATTCTCATGTGAAGTGCATGTATGCTCTATGAGTCAATATAATTGTTCTTTGAAATTTATGAATTAAGAATAATTAGTTTTGATGATTAAAATATAATTAACAACATGGTAAATGTCAAAATATTGTCAAAGTAATTAGTTTAATTTATAATTATTTTATATTAGTGCCTACTTTTTATCTGCCCTTTAGTGTTTTTTTTATCTGAATACCATTTATAGTATACACACCGATCTTTTTAACTCCTATCCTATCATTATTTTGTCCTTTTTTTCCCTTTCCTCTAAAACTGATTAAGCAAAAATTTTAAATTAAAATAATATTCCCAATTAGTTAAAACCAACTAAACTAATGCTGGTTTATATCCTAAGTAGTTTTATACTTCTATAATTCAGAATAACCTATTTGACTACTGTAAATTTTATATTCGAAGTTACGATCGGATCTATTCATAAAAAAGAATCGATTCAAAAGAAATTTAACCAACACTTAGCACAATGAATGAGCCTCAATGTGCACTAATTAATTGGATCAACATATAGTAATTTGTCACACTATCTCAAACTGTGAGTCAAATCTAACGATCCTTATTTTTATGTCAAATAATGGTTGATGACACACTTACGAGTTACGACCTACCCCCTGTTAAAAGGAAAATATCCAAGTAATGAAACCCAATGGGCCTCAACGTGACATACCCAATGGGCCAATGGGCTTCAAGGATGTTTGTCGTTTGGATGTTAAATTTGGGCCTTTTAAAGATATAGATCAATGGTGCATTTACATTGGGCTTTGACTGATCCATTGGAGTTTCACCTCGCTTATAAAAGGAACCCTCGAATCAAATAATGAACATTTTTCCACTTTTGAGCAGTCGAGGAACTGATTTTTTATTTTATTTTTTCAGTTATATCGTAAGAAATTAATAAAATTCATATGTATAAAAGATACTATTGGTAGGTGCATCTGCATCCTAGATTCCATATATCATTCTTTAAAAGCATCATTTTCCAGTAATTTTATAGTGGAACTGTTGTTTAAATATGTGTTATTAAATTATATTAACATGCATCATTCAATTAATTGTACACTAACATATCAAAATAGAACATAAACCATGAAACTTATAAAAAACCTTGAAAAATATTGAAGATGATCGAAAACCGAATTCAAGTCGAGTTGTCTATGTCCTTAAGAATTTATTAGCCCCGCCTCGGTGCTCTACGGATGTCTTGTGGCTAACGTTATCCCAGGGTTACTTGGATGTTTCTTGTAGAATGTGCACTCCTTTAACAAAATATTGAATAAGGAAAATGGAGGAAACTCTCAACTAAAAAATTGACACTAGAGGAAACTCTCAACTGAAAAAATGACTCTAATTATGATAGAATGTTTGGATACTAATAATGAACCCAATGCCCCTTTATATAGACATGTAATGGTACCTTTGAGGGCACCCTAAGGGTTATACCCCTTCCTTTATGTCATTTGAAACCTAGAGACTCATCCTTCCAATTTAGAGGACATGTCCCTTTCATAATTGTGCATTTCTCATAAGACACTACTTAAGGGATATGTCTCTCTTACTTATACTATAAATATTAGATAATTTACAGCAAAAACTGTGTTATTGTATTTGGTCACGTGTCACATGTGTATTGAGACACTTACATCACTCTATTCTAGTTTCAATCCAATTAAAATATAACTTAATAGACTAGAGAGGCTAAATGGCACCATAATCTCTTTGATGAATGATAATCTCATTTATTTACATCATTATACTTAAGATGCAAACAACCTACATGTCACATGTCATAAAAAGCACTCACATATCAATGACCATCATACTAACTAGGGGCAGCTATGAACGTTTTGAGATACTAGATGATTTTTTAAAATGAGGTCTTTATCAATAAAGAATAAAAAAAAAATTGTAAGTTATATTATACATTAAAATTTGAAACTCCTCTAAATCGGGGTCCCTAATTTTGGATCAAATTTGGAAGCTCAAACTGACCACTTGTGTTAACTCTCCCCATGACTACCTTTGTTATTAACCAATCCCCTTAATTTCCATGCAATCTCACCAATTATAAAATGTGAAATCATGGCATAATTAAGGGGCTCCTAACCTTGGAAAATACAATTAAATTATTAGATCATTCAATATATAATAAATCTTCAACAAAAGACTTTATTGAATACTAATAAATATTATTTGAAGCACACCTAAAAACTATATACTTGTCTCATAATAAATAAATATATATTAAGAGCACATCTACCACTGATTTGAGTACGAATGAAATTTTACATATATCTCCCCCCACTTATCTCAATTCCAAATTCAGTGATATTTTCATATGTAATAACAAAAAATAAATAGAATTTATTGGAGTTTTAATAAAAATAATATTAATTTTCCCGACATAAACACTCAATTTCATTTCCGAATAAATAAAAATTTTATGCCGTAACATAATTTTTTATCGAGAATGAAATGTGTGCAACAATCATAGTAGCATTTTTGTTTTAATAAATGGGTTTTTGGTAGAGCAAAAAGACAAATAGAATGGATGCAACAATATATCAAAAACTAAGCAAAAGTTGAAAAGAGAGATTTGGATTCCGTGGGTAGTCACCTACATACATAGATACGGTGTTATGTGAGGTGCACGTGATAGTAGCCAGGCATACGTGGTGCTGATGAAGCAAAGCAAAATATCTACTTTTCTTTTTTTATTTTTTTTAATTTTAATTCATAAATAAAATATGACTAGTTTCTTGTGCTACTTCGCAGCCCACCCTTATTAATTGTTAAAACATTATATGCTTATATAAAAAAATTAAAAAATTTACTGATAAAATATTGTGTGTGATTATTAAATATCTTTTTATTGATTTTTTTTTTAAAATATTGATTAAGTTATTTACTCAATTGAAATGAAAATTGTATTTTATAAATATTTATCAAAACGTTGAAAAACAGCTACGCGGCTACGCCTACGACAACACTTTACAATAATAAAATAAAAGAATCGCATCGACCCACGAGAGATTAAGTCACGTGAAGGCACGTGAGGTCACCGCGTGCCGGCGTGCCTTGCTTTTTCCTACATAAATTACGTTAAATTAAATCCTGGGACCCACGTGGAGCGCACGGTAGAATCAAAAAATAATAATAATTTAATTAAATTCAGCTGTAACAATGGAGAAAAATTACGTGACGTGGATAGCTGTCTCTGTGGGTCCCTTTTTACGTCTGTACGAGAGCAGAAGATCCAAGATGGTTGTTTGGTCTAATTTTTAGGGTTATTTGAATTTTAATTAAATTTATGTTAAATTATAATATAATGATCAATTAAAATTTTAACAAGAAAAATAATAAAATATTATTTTATCATATATATATATATAATAGTTAAATATTTTTCATTCTAAAGTGTCACATAATTTTCACATATGATTTGTCTTTTATTTAATTAGTTTATTTTATAAGTCATTTATGAGCATATCTATGAAATAGTTTTATAAAAGTTATTTTGAGCATATTATGAAATACACTTGCTAAAAAAATGTGTCCATTTGGTATTGTTGGTTGATAGGGGTGAGATGATAAAACTGTATTTGAGTCAAAATATAATTTTTAACAGTTTAGTTAATGATGATAAATTACAATTATTAATCGTGATTTCTTTCAAAAATTGAGTTTTACAAAAATTAAAAATTTTAGTTTTTCCCTACCATCAAAATATTAAAAAAGTACACCGTAAATAATTTTTTAGCATAAATCAAAATTTAATAACTGTTTGTTCACTACATTTTTCTAATCGCAACACCAAACATATTTTTTATATAAAAATGAAAAACAGTTTGACAAAAAACAAAATAGAGCCAAGTTTTGGGTTCGGGTCTAGGAAGTATATATTTTTATAATAATCTGAAATAATCGGAGGTTTTACATATTTTACTTATATCCGAATCGGATAACTTGACGACGAGGTTTCCAATGTTTACAATAAAATTACAAATAACAATCAAAAACATTTTTATAATAAAATTATTGACGGGTGATTTTCGTCCCGGATATAGTTTCGAGATAACTCACCCGAGACAATCCTCATTCAACCTTGAATTTGTTTGGTTATGGGGAGACCAAAGGTAAATTTAGCAAAAGATAAGATACACACAAGAAATCGAAAAGAAAATATTTAACGTGGTTCGGCGACACTTATCCAGCCTACGTCCACAGTCACAAAGTGGGGGTGGATGTTTATTTTATTACCAAACCGAGCTCGGCCGACCTATTTTAGTGAGGGTCTAAAGAAACCGAGCTGGTTGTTCTCCTTCAATATTTCTTACAAATGGCTCTCAAATGAGAATTTTCGTAACATTTACAAAATGTGATAAACCTTCACTTAAATACTAATGGATATTCAACACTATTTCCATATCTTTTTGACGTCAGCCCTGCAGGTCTGCGGATTTCCGACGATTAGATAGGTTTTATTCCCCAATTTTCCATTGCCAAAAGTAAAACATACCCTCTAATTTCCTGTCACATCATGCCGTAAAAGTACATTGTCAGACCTTTTCATTAATGATGACAGCGTGTCGAATTTCGAATGTGAGAGTTTTGGAGGGAAAAATCTAACTGCTCTGATCCCATGTTGGTCTTCAAGAGGTCGGTCAGACAACGAGCTGAACTGCCTCAGCCATTCTCGACCTGACCTAAAATACTTGAGCTCACTATCCCAATCCTGAGAGAAGGTAGAAATGAACCGAGCTACCAGACTATTGTGGTCGGTCTCGGCTCTGATGTTGTCGGCCTTTAAGAACTGAATCATGATGTGTCATCTGGTCAGTCAAATTTAGGAGATTGTGCCCGGACTCCACGTCGGTTTGAAGAACGACAACTGTCCTCTGACCCCCGGTCCTCTGGAAGAGGAGAATTTCCTTCTTTGCCCTTACCGAGCTACTCATAAACCTTAGCCGCAGAAATCCCCATCAACATTTGTCCCATAGTTCTCGGTTCCAACGAGTGTACGAGTTGGTGCCGGGAACTATAAAAATCTGAAGTGAGCCGATCAACCGTCAGACGGCTGACCCTCAGAATTGTACAGAAAAATGCCATGGTGCCAACTCTGGTCATCCTCAGTTTCTTCGCATGGTTTGTCCTTATGACAAAATCAGGCACTCGGTGGGACGTAACCCGACCCCGAGGTTAGAAAGATCAGTAGTTTCGGCGGAATGAGTCCAGCCCTGAGCTGGCGGAACAAAGCATCAGCGGAACGAATCCAGCCCCCAGCTGGTGGAGCGATACAGACTCGGCAGAACGAATACATACCCGATCTAGGGGTGTTCACGGGTCGGGTCGGGTTTTTTGAAATTTTGTTAGACCCGATCGGGTCGGGTCAAGGGAAAATCGGGTCGCGGGTCGGGTCACGGAGAAGTGGAACCCGATCGGGTTCGGGTCGGGTCGTCGGGTCATTTTAAAAAAAAAATTATTTTTTTTAAAATGAATTAATTATTTTGAAATATAAATATTAATTATTTTATATCCCAAAAATATCATATATATAAAGTTTTTATACAAAAAAAAAATAAACAAATGAAATAATAGTAAAAACTTTAAAAATAATAATAAATATTTTAGAAAAATAATAAATTTGTATAGGGTCGGGTCGGGTCAAGGAGGTCAAACCCGTTGTGCAACCCGAAAATTTCGGGTAGGGTCAAAATTTTGTAAATTTTTTTTATGAACCTGCGCAGGTCGGGTCGGGTCACGTCGGGTCGCGGGTTGACCCGATCCTATGAACACCCCTAACCTGATCTGGTGGAGCAATACAGACTCAGCGGAATGAATCCAGCCCCGATCTGGTGGAGTAATACAGACTCAGCGGAATGAATCCAGCCCCGATCTGGTGGAACAAAGCATCGACGGAACGAATCCAACCCCGAGCTGGGGGAGCGATACAAACTCGGCGTAACGAATCCAGACCCGAACTGGTGGAGCAATACAGACTCGGCGGAACGAATCTATCCCCGAGCTAGTGGAGCAATACAGACTCGGCGGAACGAATCCAGCCCCGAGCTGGTGGAGCAATACAGACTCTGCGGAACGAATCCAGCCCCGAGCTGGTGGAGCATTACAGACTCGGCGGAACGAATCCAGCCCCGAGCTGGTGGAGCATTACAGACTCGGCGAAACGAATCCAGCCCCGAGCTGGTGGATCATTACAGACTCGACGGAACGAATCCAGCCCCGAGCTGGTGGAGCATTACAGACTCGGCGGAACGAATTCAGCCCCGAGGTGGTGGGGAGCATTACAGACTCGGCGGAACGAATCCAGCCATGAGCTGGTGGAGCATTACAGACTCGACGGAACGAATCCATCCCCGAGATGGTGGAGAATTTAAGACTTACACGATGGAGGATTTTCAACCTCTGAGGCTCTACGGATCCTGGCGCGGGTGTCCCCATGCCAGACATCAGCGAAAAACAGAAATTAGAATAAAGTAAAGTTAACAAAATGGAGGTGACTTAGCACATACTTCACACAAAACCAAGTAAAAATAACAACTCGGGTACTCCGAGGCAGCATCATGCCCGGTGCCTCCCAAAACACAATTCTGAATCTTACAATTCATGGTCCCGATAACCAGGCTACATATACGTCGATCCGGGGTGGTCAAGCAAATCCCCCCGGGGGAGGAAGACACCCCATGTGTGCCCTCTCTGGGTGGTTCTCAATGGGACTCACCAACCGACTCGCAGGGGAAGAAACCTCCATAGGTCTGGTTTACCCGAGACTGCTGTAATCAAGGGGACCATTCGTCCATAACCAAGCCATGTGGTCTGATGGTTCACACGGGACTCACCAGCCGACTCGCAGAGGAGTAAAACCTCTATGGGTCCGGTTTACCCGGGAGCACGATGCTCATGGAGGAAATTAAGTCATCCTCATACCATACTCTCCGATAGTCTTCAACAGGATTCACTCGCCGACCTGCAGGGGAAAAAAAGTCATTGAGTCTGGTTTACCCGAGTTATTCCCCAAAAATGCGAGCCATGGCGTAATAACGCTCCGGCCTCGGGGGTTTGATAATGACACCCGAGATTGGCGTGCCACGAGGGGTTCGCGCATTTCCCGCTTGTTCCCCATCCTTTGATGCGTTCTGGATCCTCAGAAGTGAAAGGAACCAGGTTGGAACACTTCCATCCGGGGGTTTGATAATGACACCCGGGGTTGGCGTGCCACAGGCTTGGTGCCATTCCCAGTCACCGATCACTCATTCGCATCGAGCACTTCCCAAGAATATTGAACATGACTTTCGCATTCAATTAAACGACAAGTAAAGTGGACGAGCCTTTTAATTGAGAAGGATAAGACCATGTTCATATTCATGGGACCTACTGCCCTTCTTACAACTCTTGGTAGGTCATTTCAAGAGAGGCTTTACAAAAGTTTTCTGGTTTTGTCTAACTCATCTATTCACTCTGTGGTTCAAAGAAAAAAAGCTACTGGAAGTACCTCATCAGCATCTCGGCGTTCCAAGGCTTCTTGAGCCGGGTACCGTCCAGTTGCTCCAAAAGATAGGCACTCGGTCTTACTATCTCCACAACTCTATATGGCTCTTCCCACTTGGCGCCCAATGACCATTCCCCAGGTCTTCGGGTATTCTAAGTGACCCTCCTTAAAACCAAATCTCCAGGGAGGAAAGATCGAATCTGAACCTTCTTATTGTAGAAACGGGTCATTCTCTGTTGACAGACAGCCGCTTTCATAGCCAACTTCTCACGTCTTTCTTCGACCAGATCAAGATGATTTCTGATAAGCTCTTCATTCTGTTCGGTCTCAAAATGCCGGACCCGGTGGGTTATCATCCCTATCTCTGCTGGAATTATCGCCCCACACCCGTAAGCCAAAGAAAATGGGGTTTCTCCCGTGGAGTCCTTGTGGGTTGTCCGGTGTGCCCACAATACTTCTGGTAATTCTTCAACCCACAGTCCTTTACAAGATATGAACTGGGTCTTCAAATTTGCCTTGATCATTTTTTCGGTGGCCTCGACCTGCCCGTTGGACTTGGGATGGATGTTTAAGCGAATCTCAATGCGATTTGAAGGTCTTCACATAGCTTCCTGAAACCTCTACTGTCAAACTGTTTCCCATTGTCGGTGATGATGGCCCGATGAATTCCGAACCGGCAGATGATACTCTTATTTACAAAGTCTGTTGCCCTCTTCTCTGTGATTGTAGGCAGAGATTCGGCCTCTACCCACTTGGTGAAATAGTCAATGGCAACAATTGCGTACTTGGCTTGTCCCCGTTCCGCTGGCTTTGTCTGAGAGGAGGATTCCTCAACTCTATATCCGGCCTCCGCGGCATCTCCGTGTTGGAATTAATCAAGTCCACAAGATCACAACAAATGCATAAAAATCAACATATGAACACATCAAAGGAGGTGGCGGAATCAACTCACATTGAATTCGGTTTTGATGTTTGAAGAACAAAGGTGCGTTTTGGTGCTCCATCATGCTCGGTTTCCTCCAAAAACTGCAGGGTTGCTCGGTTTTGACATCTTTGTGCGTCCAAGATTCGGCCATTGTGAGCACATTGAAGCTCAAGCTTCAAGCTTTCCAACTCATGAAGATGCTTCCCTATCACCTATCTATGACCCATGTGTGTGCTAGCACAATCCTTCTTCATTTTGCTTCTCAAATCGGTCCAAACCAGAAAATTTTTGAAGTGACAAGAATCGGTCTTGAGACGTGAAGGAAGAAGAAGAGAAGAGAGGAGGGAGATGAGATAAAACGTTTTTTGGCTCCTTTGTCTCTAAAACCGTGAATTGAAGACCAAAAGAAGGAGAGAGAGAATGTCCCATGACTCAGTCTCAATGGTAGGCCAAAAAAAGTGAAAGAAAGTGGGCCAAGAGAGAGAGAAAAGAGTTGGAGAGACAGAAAGCGGGAGCCAGTGACCAAAAAGAAGAAGAAAAGAGAGAGACAACACAGACGGAAAAAGAGGGGAGAGAGGACAGCATCACAAAAATTTTTTTTTTTCTCTTAAAAAAAAATGAAAAAAAATCCAAAAAAAAAAAAAAAAAAATAAAAACTTTTAACTTTAAAACAATGTCACTTTAATAAAGTGACAAATGTCATATCACATCACTCAAAGTGACAATTGATTTGACGATTGACGTGACTAACGATTTGACGCTTGATGTGACTTGCGTGCCGCGCTCGAATTCGAAATGCGAACGCGCTCGCAATCACTCTCGGGCTCGGGTTCGCTAATTCCAAATTAACGAATTTTCCGTCGCGTCGTAATTAAATGATTACGCCTAGCGAATTCACTATTCACGTCGCTAACGAATTAATTCTAAATTAATTCGTTCGCCCGAATTAAAATCTAATTTTAATTCCGCGTCGAAATCCAATTTCGATTAATATATCGAATATATTAATTTATCGATTAATTCCAAATTAATCGTTCTCTCTCTTTAATTAATATTTTATCCCAGATAAAATATCTCCGCAATTAATCCCAGATTAATTTTCTCTCTCATCGAATTAATCCCAGATTAATTCTATCTCTCTCTTCTAATTAATCCCAGATTAATCAAAGTGCGAGTCATACGTCATCGGTGAATCTTCAGGAAGCGACCCATGAGATCTCCGGATATGTTGGCAGTAAATACGATCGTCGGACTGTCCGAACACGTAAGTACCTCGTACTACGTTTATATCGATTTACAAGACAAGGTTGGCTTCTAGCAAAGCGCCATGCCTACCCAATTCTCCAGAAATATTCTTACAGGAATATATAGATCTGTATCAAGCGTAGTATACCGTAGTATTGTGTATATGGCCCAGTATCGGATAATCACGTGCTAGGGCTGGGGCTGGATAAGTGTCTGCCCCGTCCGAAACACATGTCGGATGTCTGGTAACATAGTCTCTATAATCGGATATACATGACCTGGTCACAATATCCCGATTGGTTGCGCAACACTCAAGAGCACTAGTACCGTATCCTGCGTGACATCATCTCCAAATGACTGAAGTGACACTTCCATCTTGACATCACACCCAATACACTACGACTCTCTGATAAACCCAGAAGTGGTGTACACAGAACCGGTTAAAGTCCCCTACCACCAAGACCAAAGTTATCGATTATCGTAAGTATTAGCGATGCAAGTCTCAGGTTAAGACTATACACACCTACCTCGATTTCGGCCTCCCATAGACACATAGTCATAATACCAATGGGATTCCGAGGGGTCTATCCAGAGCGAAGCTGTTTCCCGTACCATCGGTGAAACACGACCTCCTATCGCACTTGCATAAGTATCCAATACTTATATATGAGAACTATGCCGTTGTGCCCTCACAAACGCGCACAAGTGCAATACTAGCCTATTCCGCATTATCGATGTCCAGTCTCGATAATACTACGGCTAGGGATATTTAATGATTAAACCTTCGGGGACTGATACTGTCTCATATCATTCTCAGTCCAGGTACTAATCATAGGGACCTCTCTTCATTTATATATCTATGGTGATCTAATCACAAATGATGAGAGTGCAATTTCCTTGTCACATAGTTAATTTGCTACAACAACACAATGATCTGTGCAAATAGTGACGCTATGGGTCATTTTGTCCAACAATCTCCCACTTGGCACATAGCCAGTCACTCAAGTGTCCAACACCCGAACTATGTACAATTCGCTCAAATTGCTGAGGAAAAGTTTTCGTCAGCGGATTTGCTTAATTATCGTCTGACGCGATTTACACGATCATCACATCGCCACGATGTATGATCCGAACGAATCAAATGATATAGAAGTATATATCTGGATCGTCGATGAGACCTTTAATTCTTTAGCCTGTGCTGACGCCTAGCTCAGCTGCTAACAGAACTATATCTAATCTAATTAGATTTATTATCGATCCAAATGGCTTCTATTGCTGCCTCAGCTGCAGCAATAATCCGCATTTGTTGTTAATTCGGCAACAGTTATCTTGCTCGGAAGATTTCCAGCTCACTGTCCCAGTGTTCAAACTTTATAGTACCGCAGTATTTACCGGTTTGGAAACTTGCAGCAGTGATCCCAGTCACTTCAAGTTCTCCATCTCCATAGTTTAAGACAACATCTTTAGTTCTCTCAGATACTAACAGATGTTCTTAATCTTCAATCCAGTGACTATCACTTGGATTGACCCGATTGTGACTCCATATGCTCAAAGCGTATGAGACACCAATACAAGTACATTTTAAATGTACAATTTCTCAGAGAGTGTTACCAACTCTAAATCTAGCCCAGTAGATCTTTATTCCTTGAATAAAGGTTGTTACTCCCCAGAATTCTACGGAGAATTTCTATTATGAAAGCCAAGCTTTCACCGATTGTTTTATGGGAATTTCATTGTCAGTGCCCTCTCCCACTAACCTCCTTATATACACAAGAATTATTTCGTTTTGAGTCAAATCATAAACTATTATGATTATTTCAAAACGTCAGTTCCAAGAACCCTATGCTTGCTTCAATCCAAACATGGATTGAATAATCCGCAAACCTTGTTTGTCGGTTATACAAAATCGTCAGAATGTTGTAAACATTCTCCAAAAGGTTTCCTTTTCAGGAAAGCGATTTTGATTTATAACTGACATATTTCACAAATGAAATATACAGTTATCAACAAGCATCTTCAAAATGGATTTACCATGGCAACAGGTAAAAGGTTGAACCGTTATTAACACAATGTTGATAACGATACCTTTCCGTCAAAAGCCCAGCTTTGTACGTTGGTATGTTGCCTACCATGTATGTCTTCCTTGAAGACGTTTATGTACCATAGGCACAATGCCTCGTGGTACAACAACTAGTATCCAAAATAGTTGTTAAACATGGAATCCATTTTCGATTCATGGCACTTTGCCATAATAGGGAGTCGATACCTTGTATCACTACCTCATACGTAATCAGTTGGTGTACCTTAAAAGATTAAGATCTTTATGAGGTGAGATCAGAAACCCATACCCCAGGTTGTTTTCTGACTCTCTGATCTACGCGGTTTCTTGTGTTTTGAAGATTAATGGTATAGATTCATCATAGATGAACTATTTGTGTTCCATTAGGACTTCGTGCCTTGAATAGTATTACTCCGATTTTCATCGAGTATCACTATCCTCCCACTGACCACTGCATATCGGTATTCCTCTCAGGAAAACCGCATGGTGAGCAACAATCACATTGTTCTCATGTGAGATTTATAAGTACTATACTTATGGTTTCCCTTAGGATAACCTATATTGGCACTTATCCAATTTGGGTTCTTAGTTTGGTATCATCCAAACTTTATGCCTGGCATACCCAAATTATCAGGAATGAGAAACCCGTTTCTTTCCTGTTCATATCCTATATGATATCTGTCAAACAGATTATATGGAACCTTATTCTAAATAAGTTTTGCACTGTTAATACATATCCTGTTGAAGGAAATGATAGCTCAGAGCGACTCGTGATAAACCTTATCATGTCCAACAAAATTCGGTTTAGTTCGGACACACCGTCTAACTGACATGTCTCGTTTAATTGTGTCCTAGACAACAATGCCATAAATAAGTCTCTATTGATCAAATCAATTTGAGCTATTTATTTGTCATTTATATGTTTGAGATTTTTATTTATATTCAAAATATAAATTCTGTTATTTACATCTAATGTATTTATCTCAGTATCATCTTTATATAATAAAACACTCAGTGTTCTATAATATAAAGGTTTTATCCGCAACGGATTAAACACTGATAAAGAGATAATGTCTCTAGTCAAACTAGTTACATTATAACAGTTCCTAATTTAAGTACACACCCAGGTTAGTTCCTAAACTTAGGTATCTACGGTCGAAACAGCGACTTTCGTCCCGTTTCCGATTCGCAGAGGAATCTCAGCTTGAAGTCAGTATCCTGCTCAAAGCAGATTCTGAATATCAATACATATATTTTATGTACCACACTAAGTATTTAAAATCTAATTTCAATACTAGCTGTGAACATAACTAAGAAACATATTTAAAGTTAGAGCCTCGCCCTTTCTTTAATTCCTTCGTGTCTTCCATATCCAAATGGTAGTCACTTTGGGATATGTCAATTATCCTTTTCAATATTTAGGAACCTTAGGCCAAGCCTTGGGTTTTAGAATATTGAAAGGAATGTGCACCTCGTGCTACATGCCCAATTGCAAACTTTGACTTTACATGAATAGTCAATTAATTCTCCAAGAATTATAATTGCAATTTTAATACTTCTTAAATCCAAATTAGATTTATGACAAGTATATTAAATTAAGCATTAAAGTCATCATCACAAAAATCTTCCAAAGATTTTATGCTCTACTATCTTGCTTAATTTTGGGCTTAAGGTATAATAAGTTATTTTATCAAATAAAGTAACCTATTATTTATTCCCAATTTGAAAATTAAATCATTTAAAATATTTTAATCCTAGATTATATTTTAAATATCCAACTTTTCAATTTTATCTTGATTACAATAGTCCAACTATTTAATCAACGATTAGTGGTACTTTATATATTATAATGATTATAATAGTCCAACTATATAATCAAATATAATCCAAATTAATTAACCTCAATTACATTGATTACTATAATCCAATTATAAAATCAACTGTAAGTTGAAATTAATTAATTCAAATATATTGATTAATATAATCCAATTATATATAATCAAGTATAATACAGTCCAACTGTTTATTAAAACAACAATTTAAATATTAGTCTAACTAACATTTAATCTAATGACGAAATAATAAAATGAGCGTGTTTAGCGAGTATTCGAACGAATGTTGCAAATTCAATACTTGCCTCCCACTATTTTTCGTCGAGCCTCTAACCCTCTGTCGAGTACTCGGGAAACCGTGTTTCCTAGTGGGCTAGGATCCCGTTAAATATCACACAATCTTGACTTTGGCCAACAAATTGTATGATAATTAACTAGGTAGATCTCGAAGATCAATTGGATCTCATCCAACTCCTAGATCCAGTAGGTGGACATCCAAGTCCCAAACATATATCTTATATATGCCTATACATCGAATGTATACCCTAACCTTTTCCTCTGAATCAACTAGGCCTTGGCTTTGGCACAACAAACCTAATGATCCCAGTCAAGCGCGGACCCATTGACATGGAAGCTTCGTAATCAATGTCAATGGACAAGAAGTGGTCTTGACTTTGGCCAACAAACCACAACTTGGACACGACACCGATATGGAACAAAGCCTCGTGATTAAAACACATCTTTGATGGACAAGGGCTTGACTTTGGCCAACAACCCCTGCCAATCTCGGATCTTGAGTAAGAATCACTCAATGGAAGGAAAAACGCATGATATTTAACGAGGGTTTTTCGCGTGCAAATTGGCTACCAATTTAATTATCTTTGTTAAGGTCTCATCATCATACACCCTTAAGCATGCATTCTAAACACATAATAAAGCGAGTATGAAATAAAATAATAATGATATGCGGATGGATATTTTACATTGATCCTAGATCAAATCTCTCACTTTCTCTCTCCCGCTAGCACTTGTATTACTTCTACCCGTTACACTACACTTCTAAAGAAACCTCTTTTACATGGAGGGGAATAGGTGAGAAGAGAATACAAAGAAATAGGAGATAAGGCTGGACACGCAGGTCCAATTTAATAAATCAAATTTATTACAATTTCCAAAATCGCCCAACCCGACTAATATCCATCCGATATACATTATTCAAACATCACAACCATGTATTCATACAAGCATGTTATCAATCAATCAATCAAATTAATTAATCTTGATTATTAGTGATCATCCAATGTTCAAACAAAGATTTGATTTTTGTTCGAGTCAAACTCGTATTGCAAACACGTACTCAAAGTACAATTTCTACGAATTAAATTAAATTACATAATTAAATCCAATTTAATACGTATTTAATTCTAATTCATTATTTAATTCCAAATTAAATATTACACTTTTATTAACGAACCTTTACGACTTAAATTCCAAATTTAATCGCAACGGGTCTCAAAGCCCGATTAACATCTAATGTTTTATTTAATTAAAGTCCAATGGGCTTTTAATTAATTTCTATAGGCGTGGACTTTTGGTCAACTCGGGTCAAACCGAACAACCAAAATCCAATCCGGGAGTTACCCCATAAGCCTTTAAATTAATTTTGGCCCATTAGGCCCAATTAAATAATTAAGGTCCATTAAGTCATAATTGGACCTTTTGGATTCGGTTTTGGGCCTAATTGGATCCAACCAATTTTGCCTAAACCCAACTTTGTTACAACAAAGCCCAAAAGCCCAATTACAACCTAACAAGCCCAATTTCCAAAATCAAGCCCAAATTAATTAACTTATAAAATTCCAAATTTCACAATTAATTAACCTAAGTGTAATACACAATCAATTACCCAATTAACATTTCTAAAATATCAATTAGCCTAATTAATCATGCACTTTAACAACCAAATAGTGTCCAACACAATTCAATTAAAATCAAACCCAATTAACATGCTTTCAAGTCTCGGCAATTAGGGGTTTTTCAATTCGATTCGGTTTCAATCCAATTGAGTCCACAATCTTAATTTCCCAAATCAATTCAATTCATCCAATGAATTAAAACAACAAAATCACAAAGAATTTCATGTTCTTTAAAATCGGCCAAGCCACTTTAAAAGGGAAAAATGTTCCAAATCAAAATTCAATCCAATTGAACTTCAAAACAACATTAACCAATTGTTTTAAGTCATCCAATGATCAAACAAAACAAAATTACCAAGACATTAGGGTTTATCCAATTTTCGGCCAAGCCTCCAATTTGGGGAAAATTGAATCCAATCCAATTTCATGAAATTGATCACACACAATCTCAATTAAACATGTTCTAAGCATACTTAAACATCCAATTCAATTAAAACATGCTTAAACACATTTTACCCAATTAAAGTTTCATGTTCAACCTAAGAATTGGGGAAAATTGATCTAATCCAATTTTCTTGAAATTGATCATGCACAACTTCAATTCAACCTCATTCAAGCATAATGCATCAAACAATTCAACCAAATCATGCCTAAATCGAGTTTACCCAAATTAAAGTTTTGACCAAAATTTGCAAATGGGGAAAATCAATCCAATCAATTTTTTGTCAAATTGATTACATATATCTCAAATTAGATCATATATAAGCATTCTGAACAATCAATTTGTCAGAATCAAGCCAAAATCAAAAAGCCCCAATTTGCTCAAGAACCCTAATTTCGGTTTTCATGCATCAATGGCTCTGATACCAATGTTGGAGTTTAATCAAGTCCACAAGATCACAAACAATGCATAAAAACACATATGAACACATCAAAGGAGGTGGCGGAATCAACTCACATTGAATTCGGTTTTGATGTTTGAAGAACAAGGTGCGTTTTTGGTGCTCCCTCAAGCTCGGTTTTGCCTCAAACTGCAGGGGCTGCTCGGTTTTTGATCCTTTGTGCGTCCAAGATTCGGCCATTGAGCACCATTGAAGCTCAAAGCTTCAAGCTTCCAAGCTCATGAAGATGCTTCCCTATCACCTATGTATCACCCCAGTGTGTGTGCTAGCACCATCCTTCTTCATTTGCTTCTCAAAATCGGTCCAACCAGAAAAATTTGAAGAAATCGGCTTGAGACCGTGAAGAAGAAGAGGAAAGAAGAGGGAGGGAGAGAGAAAAAACGTTTTTGGCTCCTTGTCTCTAAAAACTGAAGAGACAAAAAGAAGAGAGAATGTCCAGAATCTAGTCTAATTTAGGCCAAAAACGTGAATTAAATTGTCCAAAGAAGAGAAAATGATTTTATATACAATATCTTTATTCCATTTACCAAGTAATGAATAAAATATATATATACACAAGTTTATCAACTTTCAAACAATCACTTTTCTATATTCACATCATGTCACTTTAATAAAGTGACAACATGTCATCACATCACTCAAAGTGACAATTGATTTGACATTGACGCGACAAACGATTTGACGCTTGATGTGACTTGCGTGCCGCGCTCGAATTCGAAATGCGAATGCGCTCGCAATCACTCTCGGGCTCGGGTTCGCTAATTCCAAATTAACGAATTTTCCGTCGCGTCGTAATTAATGATTACGCCTAGCGAATTCACTATTCACGTCGCTAACGAATTAATTCTAAATTAATTCGTTCGCCCGAATTAAAATCTAATTTTAATTCCGCGTCGAAATCCAATTTCGATTAATATATCGAATATATTAATTTATCGATTAATTCCAAATTAATCGTTCTCTCTCTTTAATTAATATTTTATCCCAGATAAAATATCTCCGCAATTAATCCCAGATTAATTTTCTCTCTCATCGAATTAATCCCAGATTAATTCTATCTCTCTCTTCTAATTAATCCCAGATTAATCAAAGTGCGAGTCATACGTCATCGGTGAATCTTCAGGAAGCGACCCATGAGATCTCCGGATATGTTGGCAGTAAATACGATCGTCGGACTGTCCGAACACGTAAGTACCTCGTACTACGTTTATATCGATTTACAAGACAAGGTTGGCTTCTAGCAAAGCGCCATGCCTACCCAATTCTCCAGAAATATTCTTACAGGAATATATAGATCTGTATCAAGCGTAGTATACCGTAGTATTGTGTATATCGGCCCAGTATCGGATAATCACGTGCTAGGGCTGGGGCTGGATAAGTGTCTGCCCCGTCCGAAACACATGTCGGATGTCTGGTAACATAGTCTCTATAATCGGATATACATGACCTGGTCACAATATCCCGATTGGTTGCGCAACACTCAAGAGCACTAGTACCGTATCCTGCGTGACATCATCTCCAAATGACTGAAGTGACACTTCCATCTTGACATCACACCCAATACACTACGACTCTCTGATAAACCCAGAAGTGGTGTACACAGAACCGGTTAAAGTCCCCTACCACCAAGACCAAAGTTTATCGATTATCGTAAGTATTAGCGATGCAAGTCTCAGGTTAAGACTATACACACCTACCTCGATTTCGGCCTCCCATAGACACATAGTCATAATACCAATGGGATTCCGAGGGGTCTATCCAGAGCGAAGCTGTTTCCCGTACCATCGGTGAAACACGACCTCCTATCGCACTTGCATAAGTATCCAATACTTATATATATGAGAACTATGCCGTTGTGCCCTCACAAACGCGCACAAGTGCAATACTAGCCTATTCCGCATTATCGATGTCCAGTCTCGATAATACTACGGCTAGGGATATTTAATGATTAAACCTTCGGGGACTGATACTGTCTCATATCATTCTCAGTCCAGGTACTAATCATAGGGACCTCTCTTCATTTATATATCTATGGTGATCTAATCACAAATGATGAGAGTGCAATTTCCTTGTCACATAGTTAATTTGCTACAACAACACAATGATCTGTGCAAATAGTGACGCTATGGGTCATTTGTCCAACAAATAGACCTATGCATTTTTTTCCTTCTGAGCCCTTCCTCGGAGGGTCTTCTCCTCTTACTCATCAAAACAAAATTCTAGCCAACTCCAGAGTAGTGGCGTAGTCTGGTAGTCCTGGACTTCAATGAGTCCACATCTCCCGACATTTAGGGCCCTTGAGACTTTCCAGAGCCTCCGTTGACTCATAAGCCCCGACTCAGAGCACCATGTTGTGGTACCTTCAATAAAGCTCTTCAGGGACCATCATCTCCATGTTTCATCAGTCTCAGCTCTCCCGATCATTTCTTGGGACACACACTCCTTTGAATGATGGATAAAAGACTCCAAGTTGAGAGAAATTGATATGCTTCCCCGGGTTAGAATTCTAAACCAAAATCGCAGGCCCGCCTGGGTTAAATGGAACACCCTGCAGATGGCTTATCCACCATTCCATGTACTTCCATTAACATGACAAAACTCTCATGTGAGACTTAGTATCGGTGTGACCCATGTATAAATTTATAGACGACATCGTGAACATCTTTGGAAACTCTACTACATGATTTCTTCCGTAAATGGAGATGCCATCTCCCCATCCTGACCATCTCATTTTCCCGCCTTTAGGTTTTCCTCCCATTTTTTCATTTCCTTTCTAAACCAGGCTTTCATATGGTTATCAGCATCATCATATTGCTTCCCCCGAACATCCTCACGTTTGCTGCCCCGAACACGACGTGCGCCATGGCTAGATACCTCTCGACCCCCTCTTCAGTATCTCATATCTTCTCCTTCTTTGAGCGTGGGCTATTACTTGAAGTTTCCGGCGTTCGTCTCTCTTCTACTTCCTCCCACATTTTTCCTCTGGCGGGGCTCTAGCTATCACAACCGACCTTACCCTCTGTGGCTCTTTTCTCCTGGATTCATCGTCACCGCTTATGTTTACCACCATTTCCCATTCCACTATCTCATTTCTCCTCCGACTTGGACCAGCCTCCAACCTTTCATTATTCAATTTTTCCATCATTTCCAGCTTCTCCAGCATGGCCTTCATGAGTGTCTGGTTTTTCCTCCCTATCATTTCGCATGCTCTCCTCTATTTTTTCCCATCCACTATGTTGTTGAACTGTCCGACGACCTATGGTTCTCATCTTCCGCCATCGTCTTACCATGCTAGTTGCTTTTGCTCTTTCCCCCAGATGGCGCCAACTGTTGACGAGTGATTTTCGTCCAGAGAAGCAGTTTCGAGATAACTCACCCGAGACAATCCACCTTCAACCTTGAATTTATTTGGTATGGGGAGACCAAAGACAAATTTGGCAAAAAGACAAGATACACACAAGAAATCGAAAAGAAAAATGTTTAACGTGGTTCGGCAGAACTTATCCAGCCTACATCCACGGTCACAAAGTGGGGTGGGGGGTTATTTTATTACCAAATCGAGCTCGACCGACTTGTTTTAGTGAGGGTCTAAAGAAACCAAACTGGTTGTTCTCCTTCAATATTTCTTACAAATGGCTCTCAAATGGAATTTTCGTAACCTTTACAATGTGATCAACCTTCCCTTATATACTAATGGATATTCAACACTGTTTCCATATCTTTGTGACGTCAGCCCTGCAGGTCTGCGGATTTCCGGGTGATTCGACAGGTTCTCTCCCCCAATCTGCCATTACCGAAAGTAAAACATACCATATAATTTCATGTCACATCATGCGGTAAAAGTACATTGTCAGACCTTTGATGGAGTTGGTGCTGGAGTGCCAATCCGATTTGTATATTTTATTATTTATTAATAAAATAACTATATTTTCATTTCATATATTATAATGGTCTTGCCATTACGTGTATTAAATTGATGTATCGATATGCTAAGAATGACATCGACCTTAGAATAGTCTTGACACTATGTGTAAACTATTCTTAAAGTAAATATTCATATTCGTTGGTTTTGGAATACGGTCGAATTCCTATAATCTAGAAAACTAGCACATGTCGTATATTGGAATTGGAGTTCCAATGGTTAACGCGATGTATGTACCATGAGTTTTGGAAACTCGTATAGACATGTGGGTATTCGTTATAGCGAATACTGAATGACTCATAGGTGATTCCTAATAGTTGGAAGTACACACCACCGTCAAAAATGTTCATGTTGGACATTGAACAATTAATTAGAGTTTGGAACTCTAGATTAAAGTTTATAGCTATGGTTACCATTCTAGATTCACTTGACCACCTTTAGGTAGACTAGAATTGTTCATGAGTCATTTCTAATTGAGATTCTAAAATGGTTTGTGTATTGGATTCAAAATTTACGAAAATACGTATTTAGAATAAATTTATGTTTTTGGAAAAATATTTGATATTTTGAAAAACTAGATTTTTATTCTATAACATGTGTTTATGACGGTTTTGAAATGAAAAATTAATTTTGGGTGTTTTTGAAGTGTTTTTAGGGAAGACATATGCAATTAGGGTAATAGACCATAATTGCATCAGCTCTCTGGAATCCAGAGAGCTGTGCAAGTGAAAAGAAACAATGAAAAAAATAGCTTGTGGTGCTACAGTGCGCACACTGTTCACGCGCGCGTACGCGCACTGCTCGCATGATTTTTATTTTTGATCGTTTGGAGTTTCCGGACTCCGATTAAGTCCCGATTTTTCCCTATACACTCGTAATGGATTATTATAGTATTTCATTAAATGTTTTAAAAGTACACATATACTTGATATCCATGGGTTAGACTCATTTCCGCTGCCCGGGGAACCGATCCGACCCTGGGGGTTCCACAACTGCCCCAACAACCTTTTCATTAATGATGACAGCCTGTCGAATTTCGAATGTGAGAGTTTTGGAGGGAAAAATCTAACTGCTCTGATCCCACGTCGGTCTTCAAGAGATCGGTCAGACAACGAGCTGAACTGCCTCAGCCATTCTCGACCTGACCTAAAATACCCGAGCTCACTATCCCGATCATGGGAGAAGGTAGAAATGAACCGAGCTATCAGACTATTGTGGTCGGTCTCGGCTTTGATGTTGTCGGCCTTTAAGAACTGAATCATGATATGATGGTCATCTGGTCGGTCAAATCTGAGAGACTGTGTCCGGACTCCACGTCGGTTTGAAGAACGACAGCTGTCCTCTGACCCCGGTCCTCTGGATGAGGAGAATTTGCTTATCTGCCCTTACCGAGCTACAGAAACCTTAGCCGTAGAAATCCCTATCAACAAAAATATTCGTTGATTTTGTGAATTTGATCATTCAATGTTCTTGAAAAACGAGTGCTTTAATCATTCATTCCGGCCTTTTTTTTTTTTTTTTTTGTAATAATAATACATTTATATATCTATTGAGATTAAAGTGTTGCATATTTTTAATATATTTTGCAAATGGAACCACTAGCAGTTAAATACAATTATGTGCCAGCACATATTTGTTCTTATAGTTTTTTCGGTCTTCGTATGAAATGGTTAAATTGTAAAAAAAAAGAAGAAGTTATTTTGTTTTATTTTTTAGAAGATTATTAAATTATTGATGGTTTAGTTGAAATAAACTTAATATGCTCTAAAAGCTCTCTATATTACTCCTTATATTTAAAAAAGATGATATTACTTCTAATTTAGAGTGTCCGAAGTTTCGTTACAACAAATATCATATCATATATAATATAAAATATTATATATTTATTATAAATGTTGAAGACAGCTGCGCCGAAAGCATGCAAGTTGCATGCAGGGCAGCTAATGAAAGTTGGCAAAACGTGTAAACACGTTTGCCAACACCAAGGCGTGTGCACTGTAGCACACGCCTTTGAACCCTATAAAAGAGCCCTCATCCATTGTTATTAGTATCCCTAAATGTGTGAAAGTGTAGTGAGAGTGATTGGTGAGAGTTTTTTGTAAAGCTTGTATTGGAAGCTTTGTAATTCTTTTGTGGGTATATAAAAGAAGAGTTTTCTCTCAAATTATCCTATATTATTGTGTGTTTAATCACAACAAGTGGTATCAGAGCTAAGGTTATTCGGAGGGATCCCGAAACTCGGTAACAGAGCTTCGGTTCGGAAAGTCGGTTCCGGCGAAAGTTGTCGAAAATCAATTTTGAGCATACCATCGGACTTTTTACGGCGAGACGAGCACGGCAGTATTTTCCGGCAATCAAACGGAGGTCTGAGGAAGCCTCACGCGCTCCACGCGCAGGTCAGAGAACATCCCACGCGTTCCACGCGCGCCACACTCCTTCACGCGCCAACCGAGGAAGAAGACGACACACGTGCCGACACGTCAGCGTCCAGTCAGCCGCCACGTCAGCAGGTCCTGCACAGTCAGCAGCCCAGTCAGCAGGACACGTCAGCAACACAGTCAGCAGACACGTGGCATCCAGTCGCAGCCACGTCAGCTCAGTTGCCACGTCAGCGGTGCCTGGTAAATTTCAGAAATGTCCCTGAACTTTCTAAAAATTACAGTTTAGCCCCTATACTTTCAGATATTTTCAATTTAGTCCCTGAACTTTTTGGAAATTGCAACTTAGTCCCTGAAATTTTCCGTAATTGCACTTTGGCCCCTGAACTTTCGGAAATTGCACTTTGACCCCTGTAATTTCTGGAATTTGTAATTGGTCCCTGTGTCGGATTTTGACAAACGAAGTGTCATTTCCACCATTTTCGGCCATTCCGGACGCAACGGTGAGGTCCGTTTTTTGAAATTCTGCTTAGAATTTTTATGATGGAGGGGAGCAACGGAAAAATGATTTTGTTAACGAGTACCAATTATTTCACATGGAGATGAATGATGAAAGACCTTCTGTATGTGAAGGACTATGATGGATCGGTGTTTCTGGAGCAGAAACCAGAAGGAATGACCGATGGAAAGTGGGCTAATCTTCACCAGAAAACATGCAGTATTATTCGTCAGTGGATCGACGACAGTATCGTGAACCATGTCAGTGAAGAAACAAATGCACGTGTCTTATGGAGAAAGCTGGATGAGCTTTTCCGAGCAAAGACTGGAAACAACAAGCTGTACTACATCAAGAAGATGATGGGTTTGAAATACCAGGATGGTACAGCTGTGGCGGACCATATCAACGATTTCCTCGGACCATGAAGAAGGAATTGTCTGGATTGGGCATAGACTTCGGAGATGAGGTAAATGGCTTAATACTTCTTAATACGTTACCAGAATCTTGGGAAACCTTCAGATCTACGGTGATCAATTCAGCCGCAGATGGGAAAGTCACTATGGAAATGGCAAAGACGGGGATCTTCGAGGAAGAAAAGAGGACGAGAATGCAAGAGTCAGCATCAACCTCAACCTCAGAAGCTCTAGTGACGGAGAAGAACTCCAGAAGGGGGAGGAGTAAAAGCCGAGGCCCAGGGAGATCAGACAAGAACCGAGGGGTAAGTCAAGAACTAGAGATATTGAGTGCTATCATTGCAAAAAGAAAGGCCATATGAAGAGGGATTGCTACAAGTTGAAGAACGAGCAGTCCAGGAGAGATGGTGACTCTAATCAAGAAAGAGTTGCTACTACCACCGAGAGAAAACCTCCAAAGAATTTCATATAATTATGAAGAAGATGTTGTGAATCTTGCCAGCCACGAGACCAGTTGGGTGATAGATAGTGGAGCCTCCATACACGCCACATCTCGCAGAGACTTCTTTTCATCTTACACACCAAGAGACTACGGTGCTGTAAGGATGGGGAATGACGGACAGTCCAAAGCCGTCGGTATTGGAGACATCTGCCTTGAAACAGACAACAGGACAAGGCTAGTGTTGAAGGGAGTCAAGCACATCCCAGATATCCGGTTAAACCTGATCTCAACAGGCAAGCTGGATGATGAAGGTTTCTGCAGCACCTTTAGTGATGGATGCTGGAAGCTCACTAAAGGGTCAATGGTCGTGGCACGAGGTAAGAAAGACTCAACCCTGTATTTGATGCATGCTAAGCTTTCAAATAGTAGCATAAATACAGTCAACAGTAATGAGGCAGCCGAGCTGTGGCATAAAAAGCTCGGTCACATGAGCCAAACAGGGATGAAGATGCTACGCAGGCGGAATGTTCTTCCGGAATTGAAGAACTCACACTTACGGAAGTGTGGACACTGCATGGCTGGAAAGCAGAACAGAGTATCCTTCCAGAGCTCCCCGCCTCAACGGAAACCGGAGGTACTAGATCTCATACATTCAGATGTATGCGGTCCGATGCAGACACGAACACTTGGTGGGTCACTGTATTTTGTGACATTCATTGATGATCATTCAAGGAGGATATGGGCATACACCTTGAAGAGAAAAGACCAAGTACTTGGAGTGTTCAAGGAGTTTCATGCTTGGTGGAGAGAGAAATCGGCAAGAAACTGAAGTGCATCAGAACAGATAACGGTGGAGAATACAGAGGTCCGTTTGATCAGTACTGCAAGACGCAAGGAATCCGACATCAAACGACACCTCCGAAGACACCTCAGCTGAATGGCCTAGCTGAGAGGATGAACAGAACCTTGTGCGAGAGGATCAGAAGCTTGTGTCACAAGCCAAGCTGCCGAAGACATTCTGGGGGGAGGCACTCATCACAGCAGTTCATGTTTTGAACATGTCCCCAGCGGTCGCACTGAAAGGTAATGTTCCTAACCAAGCTTGGACAGGTAAAGAAGTGTCGTACGAGCACTTACATGTCTTTGGGTGCAAAGCATTTGTACACATCCCAAAGGACGAGAGATCCAAGCTTGATGCAAAGACGCGACAGTGTGTCTTTATTGGCTATGGTCAGGATGATTTCGGCTACAAACTATGATCCTGTGAGAAGAAGATTTTCAGAAGCCGAGATGTTGTCTTTGTTGAAGACCAGACCATAGAAGATATCAGAAAGAAATTGAAGACAATGCCCCAGCAATACAGAAATGTGAATCCAGAACCTCATACACCGGTGCCAGTACGAGTTGAAGATGAGGTTCCCAGACAAGAGGGTACAAGTAATGAAGCTCCCAGAGATGATGATCATGATCAACCACCAGTACCAGAAGATACACCAACAGTTCCACAGAGAAGGTCTGACAGAGACAAACGACCTTCAACATATACTCTACATATGAGTATGTGCTGCTTACTGACGGGGGAGAACCCGAGAGCTACAAGGAGGCTGTGGAAACGGAAGACAGAGAAAAGTGGGAGGAAGCCATGCAAGATGAGATGAAATCTTTGCATGACAATCACACTTTTGAGTTGGTGAAATTGCCAAGAGGCAAACGGGCTTTGAAGAACAAATGGGTGTACAAGGTGAAGCAACAGGAGCATACTTCACAACCCCGGTACAAAGCCAGACTAGTTGTTCGGGATTCAATCAGAGGAAAGGCATTGACTTCGATGAAATCTTCTCTCCAGTTGTGAAGATGTCATCCATGAGTGGTACTCAGCTTAGCAGCAAGCCTCGACCTGGAAGTTGAGCAGATGGATGTCAAGACCGCATTTCTTCACGGGGATCTGGAAGAAGAAATTTACATGGAGCAACCAGAAGGCTTCAGAGTCAGCGGGAAAGAGGACTATGTGTGCAGACTCAGGAAAAGCCTCTACGATCTTGAAACAGGCACCGAGACAGTGGTACGTGAAGTTTGAGTCAGTTATGGGGGAGCAGGGATACAAGAAGACCACTTCAGACCATTGTGTTTTCGTTCAGAAGTTTTCTGACGATGATTTTATCATCTTACTGCTATATGTAGATGATATGTTGATAGTTGGCAGGAATCAATCGAGGATTGATAATTTGAAGCAGCAACTGAGTAAGTCTTTTGAGATGAAAGACTTGGGGCCAGCTAAACAGATTCTTGGCATCAGGATCGGTCGTGATCGGAAAGCCAGGAAGTTATACTTGTCACAGGAGGAGTACATCGAGAATGTACTTCAGAGATTCCAGATGGACAAGGCTAAAGCGGTTAGCACTCCTCTTGCTACCCACTTTAGATTGAGTACGAGACAGAGTCTCTCTACTGAGTCAGAGAAGGAGGAAATGAAACAGGTTCCATACACCTCAGCAGTGGGAAGTCTTAATGTATGCCATGGTGTGCACGAGGCCAGACTTAGCACACGCAGTTGGATTGGTCAGCCGGTTTATGTCAAACCCAGGACGGGAACACTGGAATGCGATCAAATGGATCATGCGATATCTTCGAGGCACATCCAAAATGAGGTTATGTTTTGGAAGCAGCGACAAACCAATGTTGATGGGCTACACCGATTCAGATATGGCAGGAGATGTGGATACCCGAAAGTCTACTTCGGGGTATCTGATTACTCTCTCAGGAGGAGCTGTGGCATGGCAGTCAAGGTTGCAGAGGTGTGTTGCACTTTCTACAACAGAGGCAGAATTCATTGCAGTTACAGAAGCTTGCAAGGAATTGCTGTGGATGAAGACATTCGTCCAAGAATTGGGTTTCAAGCAGGAGAAGTACATTTTGTACTGCGATAGCCAGAGCGCTATCTATCTCGGTAAAAATTCCACATTTCATTCGAGGTCAAAACATATCGATGTGAGGTATCACCGGATACGGGACGTCCTGAGCTCAAGGCTGTTAGAACTCAGGAAAATTCACACCGACGACAACGGTGCCGATATGTTCACGAAGGTTTTACCGAAGGAGAAGCTTGAAATCTGTCGTGCCATAGCCGGGATGACAAAACTCTCCACATAGTCAGAGTGGGGAGATTCAGAGAACTACGATTGGCTTGATCCCAACTCAGGGTACGTAGGCAGTCATACAGATGCAGCCAGGGGTGGATCCTTTGGAGGATCCGGTTGGATGATTGATGGTCGGCTAAGATTTTGGGAAATCTTCACCGAGGGGGAGATTTGTTGAAGACAGCTGCGCCGAAAGCATGCAAGTTGCATGCAGGGCAGCTAATGAAAGTTGGCAAAACGTGTAAACACGTTTTGCCAACCACCAAGGCGTGTGCACTGTAGCACACGCCTTTGAACCCTATAAAAGAGCCCCTCATCCATTGTTATTAGTATCCCTAAATGTGTGAAAGTGTAGCGAGAGTGATTGGTGAATGTTTTTTGTAAAGCTTGTATTGGAAGCTTTGTAATTCTTTTGTGAGTATATAAAAAAAGAGTTTTCTCTCAAATTATCCTTTATTATTGTGTGTTTAATCACAACAATAAATTCATATTTTCTTATCATTGTAATTTTTTTTTTTGAAAAAATAGATAATATTAAATTAATAAATTAAAAGTATTGACCGACGTGAAAACATTTTAACTTGTAAATATAGGGAATGAGATCACTAGATGTTAGTTTAGGAAATGCTCTTAGAGGAACCCCAACCATGCATCATTTCTAACGCTTTGGAGCACCATCGCTCACACCAAAATAGTACAGGCGAATAATTTCATGTCAAATTTAACGTGGCATTGTAACAATAGCACACATTGTGTTATTATTTTTAAAAAAAAAAAAAATTCAAAAAAACTATAAAAAGCTTCAAAATAAAGATTTTTTTTTTTTAATAAAAAATGTTGGAAATCTCACGGTCAAATCACCCAATCCCAATTTAAGCGGAGAATGTAAAATTCCTGACTGCCCTAAGTTCTTATGAAGAAATGCATCACGTGTACTTGAACTCATGACTGTGTTAATAGATTCATCATTCATCAACCACCCAGTGCATGCATTATTGATACGAAGCATGATTTTGATAAAACGTCGTTATAGCGTTAATGTTTCATCATTTTATCAAATACCTATTTTAATACTAACATTCACATCTATTTTATTATAATATCACAATATGAATTTATTTATTGACACCAACTTATATTATAACATTTATTCTCCAACTTATAAATTATCTTATGGTATTCACTCTTAGTGTTGACCGAGCGGGGATTGGGTTTTGATGGTCGGTTCTCAAAAACTGTTTGTCAAAAGAAACAGGGTGGCAATAAATTGGAGAGTTGAAAAACAATAATTAATTTTTTTATTTTTTTATTTAATTTTTAAAAAAAAAGCACAAGAAAAGTGTGGGGAAAAGTGCAGAATGAGTAGTCACGTCAGGGTAATTGGTTATATATTAATTATGCTTTCTACATATATACCTACTTATTATTATTATTATTATTATTTGCTACTTTTAGTTTCTAGGGCTACAGCTGCTGCATGCACATGCTGCTCTAAAGTCTAATCTGCTTGTTCTTAAGTTTGACAAAATTTTCAAAATTAATCCATCGGAGGAGAAAATATCAAAATATGAAGCAATTTTTACAAAATCAGATCCGATCCATCATCTGGCAATCGGTGAATCTATATTTGTGACAGTCGAAAATTTTGTTTACTCCGTGGAAAAGATAATATTACGGTAGAATTTAAAAAAAAAATAACAACTAACAACATCCTTTAAGATGATGAATAATTATGAAAATAATAGGTATTTAAATGACATTTTACTTAATTTAAATAAAAAAGCGCAATTTTTTTTGAACTAAATAATTAAAAAAAGGTTAATTTAAAAATTTAAGCTTAAAGAGTCAGGACCCGATGTTGCTGGCCTTCTCTCTCTTCACTATTTCCAATGCGTAGTTAAACTTGAGACAGAAAGATTAAGAACCGTAGGTTTATCCCCTATCTATACACACAGATCTAAAACTGTTATTTTAATAAATTAATAAATAAATAAATAATAATTACGATTTCTCTTTTTCTTTTAACTGTCTTGTCTGACTGTGACTATGACTTGTCTTTTCTTTTTATTTATTTATTTTTTGAATTTTTCATTTCCAAAATCTACGATAAGACGATAGAAATACCGCGTCATTCATGCAACAAAACAATCATCAATTGCCATGCGTGTTAAAAAATTAAAAAATAATTTAAAAATAAATATTAAATTATATTTATCATTTTCTAATTCATTGGTAATACCACGTTACCCATACCTCCATCGCACCAATAAATTACTCCTCTTTTATATCAAGTGCCTATGGCTTCTCCACTGGCTATAAACAAACTTTGCAGTCTTAACATGTCAGTGTGATTACTCTTTATTTATAATCACATTTCACATTTTTTTTTTCCCTCTAGTGGTTATCTTCCAAATATGTAAAAAAGAACATTGACTATTTTGTCTGAAATTAGTGTATTTTTCCATATATAAAAAGAAGCAATTGAAGTTCTTGCTAAACTTTCCCTTGACACAAAGCTTATTTAACCCAAATCCAAAAACCAAAAGCAAAAGCAAAAGCAATTCAGTCTCTCCATGGAATTGCATCTGAAGCAGTGGAGAGATCAGCAGCATGAGTCAGACCAACAAGTTTCTGAAGCAAAGATACCAAAACTCTTTCTTGAGCCCTATGAACCACAACACCAACACCAACAGCAACTATCAACTGGGTCATCTGCTGCCCTCCCTTTGTTTGTACCTGAACCTACATCCAAAGTCAGTAGCTTGTCAGCATTTTCTGATTCAACAACCAGATTTTCCAGTAAGATTTTTCTTCCTTCCTTTTGTATCAGCTAACCCAGAAATTAAAGTTGTAGTTTTCCTCCTAATAATAGCGCGCTTCTAATTTACTTGACTAGGCCTTCTCTCATTTTCAGGAACGGGGAGTTACTTTAGCTTGGCTCAGTGGCAGGAGCTTGAGCTACAGGCTTTGATCTACAGGTACATGTTAGCTGGTGCTGCTGTTCCTCCTGAACTCATCCAGCCTATCAAGAAAAGCCTTCTCAACTCTTCTCCATATTTCCTCCATCACCCTCTTCAACACTACTCTCATTATCAGCCATCTTGTGAGTTCTTTCCCCCCTTTTTTTTTTTTAGATGCATGTGTTACAAAAAAATAAACAATGGGACCCTAATTCGGGGCTTCGGAGTCCCCATCCAACGGTCACAAATATTCAAAACAATTTTTAATTTTTTTTAGTGAGAAATCTGTCTCTCCAAATCTGGGCCGTTGGATCCCCCATGAGGCTCAAAGAGACGCCTTTTGTGGACTGTCTCCAAGGCGGGCACATCAATTACTGACAATTTGATCAATATGTGTGATCAGTGTTGCAATCAGGGTACTGGGGGAAAGGGGCAATGGATCCGGAACCAGGGAGATGCAGGAGGACAGATGGCAAGAAATGGAGGTGCTCGAGAGACGTGGTGGCCGGGCACAAGTATTGCGAGCGCCACATGCACCGTGGCCGCAGCCGTTCAAGAAAGCATGTGGAAATTCCCACACCCACACCCACCACCACTGGTACCAACATCAATGCTGTTGCTGCTACAACTCCTTCACCCCTTGCACAAATGACTACTGACAAAGATTTTGCACTTTCAGCTCCTTCACCTTCCATTGATCTTCTTCAGTTCAATCAAAGGTACCCCCCCTCCCTTCCATTGATGATTTGACTTGATTAAGTAAGGTTTAAGTGGACAAGTTTGTTTTTGATTATTTGAATAGAGGGATTATATTTTAGATAAAAGGCTGATTCTTCTTGGTAGGTCCCTGATGAAAGTTTGACCCAGCATGTTTCATATCTGGGGGAATTGCTTTAAATTTTGTACAAAGCAAACCCCAACCACTTCTTTTAAAGATATTTTGGTGATCATTTATTTTTCTCTTTATTTTTAATTTTTTGCTTATATCTCATATGTTCTTTTTATCCCTTGTAGTTCCTCTGTGTCCAAAACTGTTAACAAGGGCCTGTTTGAACTAAATGGGGTTGGGGTTGGGGTTGGTAATAGATCTGATGGTCACATTTTGAGGCCTTTTTTTGATGATTGGCCACGGTCACTTCAAGATCAAAACAATGCTGAGAGCAATGCTACCAGAGTCAATTCTGCCACCTGCCTTTCCATTTCAATGCCTGGGAACTCATCTTCCGATGTGTCGTTGAAACTTTCCACTGGCAACGGGAAGGAACACGGCTCCCGGGTTGGTGAAAGGGAGGAGCCACAGCTGAATTGGGCAACGGGATGGGCCACCAACACGGTGGCTTCAATGGGAGGACCTCTGGCAGAGGCTCTGCGATCTTCGACTTCGAATTCACATTCATCTCCAACAAGTGTTCTACATCAGTTGCCCCGCAGCTCTGCCTCAGAGGCTAGCTATGTCAGTACCTGATTTTAGTTGGTGATTTTGTAACTAAATAACTTTGTTTTCATTTCCTTAAAAAAGTTTTCTGAATCGTGGTTTAACAGAAACTCTGTGACACTACTAATAGTGGTCATCTTCTGTTCATGTATAAATTGAGTGTGCGCTCGTGTTGTTTGATTGCCTTAAATTTCTGTAACGTAGGATTTACTGATTGTGGATTTTTGACACCAATTATAGCTTTGCTTGCTTAATTTGTGTTTTGCCTTTAGGCCGCAATAGCATTAAATGTAGAGACTCAAGATTATGGTCAATGCATTATTACTTCATTAAGCTTCAGATATAAAACATTGCATAGTGTGACATAAATAGAAAACTATTCAGTTGATAAACAGTGACCATAATTTAGCCAAGAAAGAAAGAAACACAAGAAACATTTACAAAATGGCACATGATATGTCTCTGATAGATTGGTCTCCAATGCTTTGGCCTGAAATTGCAATGTTGCAAGTTTGTTCTCCATTACTCGTGTCCATCTTAACTCCCCCCATTTATATGGTATAAAATCTGCCAAAAAGGGTAATTAATGGAGACTCTGTATTGTACTTTTTATTCTCAAGATTTGGTAAATGGAATGCTGGTGCCAAGCAAGATCTCTCAAGAACACTCATATTATAACCTGGTGGTTAATAATTTCAGCTCTTAGAAGGTTCCTTGTTCTACTAGAGCATAGACAACAGCCGTTCTGCTCGGTGCATATACCAAGAAGGAACGAGGTCGGTCATCATGCTGCCCTTCCTGCAAAAGCACCATTGCGCATAACGATCAGGATGAGGAGCAAGATCAGGAGAATAATTGACTACAGGTAGATTTTCTTACCGAGCTGAAATATTCGGCGTCGTGGTCCAGCCTTTTGTAGCCTCCAAACAGTGGATCATCAGAATCCAGCACAATCTGGGAGAGAGATCACAACATAATTGAAACAACGAAATGTAATGGAAATCAGAACATGCACAGAAGCACACCATGAATTTTGGTTCAAGTTTCAGGTTTTAAGACGATTCGGGCTTAAATATTTATAAACCAAATCAAGTAAACATTTTGTATAAAAGATGGCAGATGCGTAAAAGTATTAACGGGTCAAAGCTATATAACACATGAAGACATTTAAACAAATAACACAACAAAGCATTAGGATTTATACCTTATATTTCCCTGGCTTTAAGCAGCCCACTCGATAGTCAAAATAGCTATTACTCCAATGAAAGTTGAAGACAAAAACCAGGTCTCCTCTTTCAAAGACAATAATCCTGTCTCCTTCATCCTTTCGTGAAATAAATTGGTGCTCGGAAGTCATGAACTGCATCAACAGTAAATCAGTGTTGTCAGTTCTCATTCTAGAATCCGAAGGACAACAAATGCAACACAAACATGTTTCACTTTATTATCAAGATTTTATTTTAAAAAAAAAACACTAGATCTAACATTAGTGAAAAGGCAAAATGTAGAGCAATGCAGTCAGCTAATTCCCAAAGTAGGAAACTGTTGACCATATTTTACATTTGATGAGCGAGAGAAATCCTCAAGATCTCCCTCATCATAGGTTAAAATCTAGCACAATGATTGATAGAAAATATCACTTTATACATCATAATTGGCTTCATACATCTCAGAAAATAATAAGTATAAATACTAAAAATCTGATGAAGAAGAAATTTTTAAGTAAATAAATATATATAAACAAACAGTCAAAGGCATTAAAAATATAACAAGATGTTTTAGCTCAAGTAGAACTTACACCATATTTCTCTTCAAGATGCTGCATTGCCCGATCAAATTCTTGCATTCCATGATATCTTAGATATTCAGCATCCCCCTGAGTGTATGTAACCGACAAACGATAAGAATTATGAAAATACCATCAAAACCTCAGCAAGAGAGAGTTACTTCTAAACACAGAGTAGTTACTCAGTGTGAATTCAAACGCCAGACATACCAAACAAGTTCACTGAAATAAAACAGAGTAAATACATTTTTCAACAAGACAATCATATAACTTCAAATAGTACATTAACTAAAATAGATACCTAGATATATGCACACATACTGACATACATACAAGGTTCATGATGCTTTTGGCACTATATGGACTAAGGCCTAACAAAGCAACTAAATAAAAGGATTTTGCTTTTTTTCTTTTTTGAACTTTTTTTGGGGTTATATATCTAGCACAATTTACAAGTGTTTTTCTTCAGCACAGCATATTCATTCTGTTTTTTCAGTTGTTCCAAACTAATTATTGGTCTTCAACCTGTGCCTTGATGCAACATGTATTTTGATTTGTTGTCATCAGTTTTAAGATTGATAGTTCTGCAATCCAATCAAAAGAAAGGAGCCAACATGAAAGAAAGCGAAATCATCAGCGATTTCTTCCTTCAAACTAGTAACTCACATGCCATTCCATTACTGAGGGAGAAACTTACTAGATCAAACCTACGGCGGCACTTGTCATAGCTGAAATTGTTCCCGCGAATGAGTTGACCATTAGGAAGACGCTGTTCACCCCTTGGAAAATCAATCCACTCTGAATAGAGAATGAGGGAGAAAGGATAACATCATATCATTCGAGGACCATCAAATTTATATTAAAAAACCTTCAACGATGAAAAAGGAAAAAGAAAAATGAAGTATATAGGAGAAGAATATTATCAACCAATTGATTTTACCAGGATGTCCAAATTCATTGCCCATAAAGTTCAAATATCCTTCTCCGCCTAATCCCATGGTAATGAGCCTGATCATTTTGTGTAATGCTATTCCACGATCTATAAGGGGAGTTGATGGTCTGTCTAGCGCCATGAAATCATACATATCCTGCAGAATGGCACAAAACCTAGAATGAATAGTTCTGAAAATACAAGGCATAAAAACTTTCTTCAATGATTCCTCAGCAATGTTACTTGCACTCCCACAGGATGCTAGGCATTAAACAAATCATGAATGGCGCATCTTCAAGCTGAAAATCTGAACACATATAGATAAGTAAGAACACATGTAACCTTGTCCATCAACCAGAATGCAATTGTCTTGTCACCAACAAGAGCTTGGTCATGACTTTCAGCATAAGCAACACACTTTTCCAACCACCTCCGATTGGTCAGTGTGTGAACAATATCACCCATTTTCCAGTCTTCATCCCTTTTCCTACAAAATGGACAAGAGAAGGGACATGTTTATATTTTATATAATTATACAGTTAGATTCCTGCTACATGTCCGTTAAACGGGAACAAGTATTTAGACTTCCAACAAGAACATACTTAAGGAGCTCAATCCATTTATCTGCAATGGCCATTTGCAGACGGTAATCAAATCCCACGCCACCATCTTGGATGGGAATGCAGAATGTTGGCATTCCACTAACCTGCACAGGAAAAATAATTGTATAATCAACTGAACAACGTTAGTAAAATGCAGTGCCATTTTATCCCAAAAAGTAAAAATATAAATGTTAGCTTTTCTGATTAACCTTCACATACATGTTATTTATTTATAAAATTTTGAAGCGTTCCAGTTTGTTAAAACTCCATCCCCATTATTATATGCATATTTTCAAGAAAAGTGAACACTAGAATATGGGGCAAGTTTATGTCAGCCGCTCTTTCTTTCTCACTTTTTTGGTAAAATAATCACAAAAGAATCCCACAAAAGGATCCCATAGATACTACAAAACATTCTAGAATGAACGAAAAACAATATGAGGGTTTACCATCCAATTAAAATGGGTTGTAATCAAATTACTCTGTTACTGCTATAATGCAGGATGTGTTACTAGTAAAACACACAAACTTGCATGTACGTGTACGTATGCATGCATCTACTTTCATCGACTTAACCCTGTATCATAAGTATAGTAGAACATATTATATACATCAGTCTACATCAGTATTGTAACCAATACAGTCAACATGCTTTCAAAAGGACTGTAGAACATACATCTTCACCAATTGAAACAGCCTCAGGGTAGAGCCCATGAATCATATCGTTGACCAGCATCAGGTAGGCAACAGCATCTACATCAGTTGCGAATCCAAAGTACTCGTTGTAATTTCCAGTAAATGCTACCTGCAGCTCAAGAAACATATCATAAAGGGCCAATATATTGGTAGAACACCAAATGGTCTAGTTCTTAAAAATACAAGCACTTGTCCACAGTCCACATGATACATGAAGCAGTAGTAAAGAGTTCCCCCTCACACACAGAGACCAACTCCTTTCATGCTTTTTTAGCAGAGAGATCATTGCATTATCTAACAGCGCACCCACCCATTAAAACAATTGGTTTCACATTGTATACAATTAGGAAATCATCATCCTAGAGGTAAAACCTCCTTAACTATTTATGTGCAAGCAATCACCAACTGAGGTGGAAGGTGTCTTCCTTATTGAGGATGATGGTTGAAATTCCTACAGGCCAAAATGGCCTTGATTGAGAGAGGCTTCATTCAGTTAATACTGAAATCACGTATGACTACATTCAACTCCTCCCACTGCCATATTAGGTTTACAACCTTCATTACCAACTTCCAAACTTGTAAGCTAGCCGTGAAACCTTATTTAGGACAATGAGGATTCATTTACAAAAGCTTTAATAATACCTGCAAGCCATGGTGAGTGTACATCATTGAAGTCACACCATCAAATCTGAATCCATCAAACTTATATTCTTCCAGCCACCATCTTGCATTTGAAAGAAGATACCTTAATACCTATGTAAAAAGAAAAAAAAGTTAATTCCTACGGACCAGTGTTGTTAAAGGCGCACTAAGGCGCAAAGGGTCCTAGGGCCTAGGCGCGTGCCCCAAGGGGCAAGGCGCGCGCCTGAAGAATGTGAGGCGCAAACTGCGGAAAAAAATATAAGTATCCAGTCAACTAAAATAAAGAGAAATCATGAAAAATATATCAAAAACAATTATAATAATACAAATACTAATAATACAAATTAATGTGTATGAGCCTGAGCATGAACTTGAGGCGCGTCTTTGACAACTATGCTACGGACTAAAGCATGAAGGGAAAAAAGAAGGAAAAGATTAACCGCCACATGATATATTTTTAAAGTTTGGCAAAAGCACATACTTCCCAACTTCCATAGTTAAAAAGGCGAGAGTCCCACATCCAATGATAACCTCGTGATCCAGAATGGAAGTAATGACTATCAGTGCCATCGAACATGTTCAGCCCATCCAAAACATTATTAGATGCATGGCTGCATTTATTGGATATTATCAGTTAGATATCATAAGAAGAAAAAAACTAAAAAGCAAATATGAGTATACTAAAGTGTAAATGTGTAATGATAGAAAACGTCGGACTTTTACATCAAAATTTCAACATTGGAGGTTAGGAGGGAGTGGTATAAAAAGTGACAATGTAATAAAGCTTATCCATGCACAAGCAAGCATACATGCAAGCAGCAATCCTCAAAGGATAGTCCGGTTGGCTTAACTCGTGAAGTGGAAGCAAGAGGTCATGGGTTCAAGTCCAAAGGGATATGTTTACTTTGGGGTTGGAGTGGGATGTGGTGCAATGTAAAAAAACAAATTGCAAGCAGTAGAACATAAGCCGACAGATATTTATAATGATAATTTTCTCTTTAGATATAGCTTGTACCTATGGACAATATCCATGAGAACAAGCAGGCCTAACTCATGAGCTTTATCTATTAGAGACTTCAAATCATCAGGAGTTCCACAACGACTACTAGGTGCAAAAAAATTTGTGACGTGGTACCTACATCACATGAAAGAGAACTTGAAAGTAAATCAACGAAAGACAAGGGAGCAATCAGCCCACTAACAAACATACAGGGAATGATTCTGTTAGTAAATCCACAATAAGTACAATTAAAAAGTGTAAAGGAGAAAATATACACTAAGCTCGAGCTAATTTAGAAAAGGAAAGTACCCAAAGCTAGCATAATATGAATGCTCTTGGATGGCCATAATTTGAACAGCATTATAGCCAAGTTTTTTAATGCGGGGAAGCACATCGTCTCTAAAGTTGGCATAAGTGTTAATAATGGGCTCCTGCATCTCATAGTTGATACAATTATGAGAAGAAAACAAAAAATAAACATAGCATAAAAGAAAAAGGAAGAAAAAACTGAAGAGATTCAAGGAAGGTTGTGGAACTTATTTCCCACATCAATTGTTGAATCTTCGACATGTACGTGTACATACATAAATGTTGACGTGCGCGTATACATATATGTGTAATGTGTAACACATATATCCAGAGAATAAAGTTCAACATATGAGAAAGGGAAGGGAGATGCATACCGGGCTACTCATTCCAACATGTGCCTCATAAATTCTGAGTGACTTTGGCTTCTTTGGTTGAGGATGTTGAAATACATACTTTTCCTGTAAATGATTAAACATCATTAATCATGATAAAGAACATATATATAAGATGGACATCAACTCAGTTATCATATTGAGCATTTAACAAAAGTCTACCATCTAAAACTTCATAAAGAATTATACATATCTATATCTTCAAAATTTTCCTAATATTACTGCCGAATGTTGATGTTGGTATTGAATCTCTTATTAAGTTCCCTATAATATCAACCACACGTTTCTCATTTTTTTTTTAAGAAAAAACAAAAAAGAAAAGACTACAAAACTATACTTCTTCTGGAGGATCATAGTATATGCCATTGTATGGAATTTCACCCGGAGCTTGCACAGAAAACTTGATCCAAGCAGGAATAGAATCTTTAATACCAGATGGAGTATCCATGCGAATCTACAAATAAATGTGGAGAAAAAAGAATGCATCATTAAACAGGTGAAAGCAAATTCAATGATGCAACCATCCAAGACATATCTATGAAAGCTCTTAAATCAAAGATCGAGCTCTCCAAACCTTTTTCATTTCTTCTCTGGTTTCCGATTCTAACATATTAGAGCTAGTGAAAAAATCTTCAAGCATCAACCACATTTTATATTTTTCTGGTTTCTCATTAATCTAGCATATTGATCATTTATAATGAGCTAATAAAATGATATCATCTTCTTCTCTAATACAGTTTCATGTAAACAGGAAAAATAAAAGAAAAGAAGCTATACATATATGGTCAGGTGCATTTAAACATGTGTTGATCACATAAAATTTCCAAATCAAATTTTAAAATAAATGTCTAACAATGAGAGATGCAAGTCATTTCCTTTGCATTGCAATAATTTAAAAATATGATGATCTACAAGATGTATTCTAAACAACCAAACACATTGTAGAGCTGGATTTAAATTTGTTGACAAAATGTCACCTTCACACGAGAACCATGTGGAATTGGCGGCGAACCATCGGCATTGTTTGGCAAAAAGATCTCCCAGACCCCAAATTCGTTCTGTCACAAATGATGGATGAATCATGAATTTCATGTTGTCTTGAAACACTAAATAATGCTTATATGGGGAAAAGAATTTACATACAAGATGAAAATATGAAATGTAAGTAATCACCATTAGCCATAATGATAAAATTACAAAGAGATAGTTTATCCTTTCCCCAACCTAGAGGTATCATGATGAGGTAATCATTAACCAGTTTAACTATTTCAAGGATCAATGCATTTAGTTTATTATTTCCCTAACCTAGCTACCATGATGAGGTAACAAATAACCATTTCCGGTATCAATGCATACATTTCTACATAGATTTCTTACTGATACAAATGAACAGCTCAGATCTGGTTGTCATGAAGCTCTTTCGAGGCCATAAACTAGTAAAAGGAACCAAGAACGAGCAGAGTGTTTAGGTTTATGACCACTAAAATATATAATTCTTATATAATAAACAAAACAAAATCTCATAAAAAGATCACCAAGGAGACGCATTGTTTAACATAAACCAAATGATTAACTGCTAATAAGTCTTATACATCTTTTGAGGAAAAAAAACAAAAAAAACTATTGAATTATAGCACAATCATTAGTATTTCATCCCTTAAAATTGAACATGGGTTTTGCACGCACAAGTTTTGTTGGACTGAACCACTTAACAAATCATTTTTTTTTGTTGTTATTTTTTATTATCACACAACAACTTCAGATAGTTTGGTAAAAATAGCTTGGTTCATTCATGAACAATAATCTATCTCATGACCTCATCTTATCTTGATCTCCTCACATTACAAAAGGATGCTAGTTCTTGTAATTTAACTATTAGTACAATTACTCAATGTCGGTGCAAATACTGAGAGTTAATATACAATTGAAACTCAAATTTACAAGAGGAAAAGATGACATACCTGGGTCATAATATCTGCATTAGGATTCCAATTATTGAAGTCTCCAATCAGAGATGCTGACTGAAAGATGAAGTAAGAAATCAGTATATCTGAATGAAGGAAAACAACTAAGTTTACATATGTACCAACAATATTTTTTTGATATGACAAACTTTTAGAGAAACATAAAGGTAGGGAAGGGAAGTGTTTAATATTCAAGACAATATTAATTTTCAACTTATCACTAATTATTGCTAGAAAAAGCCAAATTGGACAAATTCCAATGTGAGAAAAGCAAAAAAAATATATGTAGCATCCAAAAGTACATGTTTATCTCGTTATGTGATTGAAATACTAAAATCATTATAACATAATCAGTCACTTTTACCCAAAAAAAAAAGAGCCTAGACCTCATTATTCCATTATCATATATTAGTATAAAAACAAAACTAAATTTGTAAAAAGTGTTTTGAAATATATGCACTAATATCTAGTGAATTGGAACACTGAAATCATCATATACATAATCAGTCAATTTTACAAAAAAGAAAAAAAACAATGTTAAAGAAATTGATCTCATTCTTCCATTCTCATATATCAATGTAAAAAGTAGTCTACATTTATTAGAAGGCAATGTCATGGTAAAAAACACAATGATTTGAAATATATACTAAGATCTAGCAAATCAGATCCAACATAAACCTATTGTTGCATGGAGAAACTCACAGCCTAAAGAATGCCAACCTTGTTGAGAGTTAATTCAGCCGCCAAACAATTAAGACATTACAATTATAAAATCAAAACAAACCTTAGCTCCCGGCGCCCACTCCCTATAAGTTACCCCTGTGTCACTGAAAAACAAGTTGAGATTACTTTCAGAAACTGCACACGAACTTGTCTGTTAATTAATTTGAAGGAAATAAAACTTGACTGGTACAAGGGGAGACATAAATTTTTGACTATATTTTAAGTTCAAAACTGAAAAGAAAAAAGACAAGCAAATACTATAATACTAAAGCGAATAATATAAGTGTTGTTTGTAAAAAGAAAAGGCAACTTATTCTACATGCTGACACTAATTGTCTACATCCCTGCTTTTAATTGCAGACGGTTATATTAAACCAAATATAAGATAGTTATGATCCATAAAGAACATGTATAATATCCCAACATATATTCATCACATGAAGTTCTTGTGGCAGTTTGTGGCACAGCCATAATCAGTGTAAAAACTGTCAGTTTCACAACCAGTAGAATGCATATATTGAGCTTTATTTAGAGTAGACCCTAGGAAATGTAAGACGTGTTAAATGACATGTCACCCTAAATCAAGTCCTAAACTCTGAATCAAGAAAACTACAAAGGGAAAAAATTGATAGTTAAACGGTAATCATTATAACACCCTTCAAAGTTGAAAAACATTAACTCGATCCCACTATCACTACAATAAAAGTAGATTTCGATGCATATACTAAGAGAAAACGCCTCCAAAACCGCCTTCACAAAGACTCAAACAAGGAGAATTAAGAAGTGTTATACCTGCGAATGAAGCCAAACTTTTCATAGCCACGAGAAAACACCTCCAAACCACCTTCATACTTGTCAATATCTTCACGCATTTTTTTATAATGTCCATATCTGCAATCAAAATAATATATTGAAGTCTTTGACCTACCTTAAAAATGTGAATTCAATAGAAAAATCTCTTACCGGTAATCAAGATGTTGACGATGACCTATAAGAAATGGATCTATCTCATATATTTTCTGCCCAGCTCCAGGCGGAGGAATGGTCCTTGGTCTAACTTCACTTTTAATTTCATTCCTTTCAGAGATTACGTTCCCTTGTAAAGGAACATATGCCTCCTTACTTTGAGCATTCTCATCATCTTTTACCACTGAAGAGGAAACAGGGCCTTGATCTTCAATCTCAACATTCTCAAAATCTTCCATTTGAAGACTATCTACATCATTTTCTGCCTGAAACAAGAACAAAAGTTTCAAAAGTGACAATATGTAAAAATCAAGTTGTCGTGAATAGCTACAAGCACCAGATACATACATGTTATCATTGCATAGCTCTCTATTTAGCGCACATGCTAGATGAGTGCATGCAATAAAACATTGCAAACCATTCTCATCTTATCCAACAATTAAGTTATACCACTATTGAAAACATTTACCAGTAAGTGAGTTATGGGAGAAATATGAACTTTTGGGCTTCCATAAGAAGTAAAGCTATCCTATGAAATTACATTGAAAATCCATAAGCCTGTTAATATAACATATTTTCATATGCAGAGTTCTCGTTGTATTTTACTCTGTTCATAAGTTTGTATTAATGTGTTAAATCCAATGCATAAAAAACACTGCAATGTCACGGTTGCATGCAAGAATGCAAAATGGCATTACAATATATAAGTTCGACTTCTCTTGACATCCACAATATATATTGTGTGACAAGAACTGGTCACATGCACAGGATTATCACAAACCTCATTATCTTCAGAAACTGTCTCTGGGGTTTCCAATTGATCTGTCACTAATGAAGGGCCATCAATCTGGCTGCCAGGAACAAGGACTTTCTCAGATGCTGAAACTGTTAAAGGTGAGGCGTCAAAATCTTTTGAAGACTTTCCAGCAAAGATCTTCCCTACAAACAAGCATCAAATTAGCTTAAAGTATACAACAAGATAACTAAGATAATTACACAACTATTTACGCATAGAAATTGGAATGCCCCATGGCATAAAAAAATACAGTCTAAAACACTGTCTCCCACATAGAACAACCGTGATCACTTGAGATCATATTATCCTTCTGAGCACAAAACGAGGGAGCAAATGCAATAACCACATTATATTAGAATATAAGCAAACAATAGATTGTCATCTCTAATGCCATTGAACTCATAAAATCATCCAATGGATTGTGATTCTACTATGGCCTATGAAATTCTTCAAATCAACCACATAACAACAACGAAAATGAGCTCCCTCCATCCTTAGCTATTTTTAATTTACCCCTGATCCAACGACAAATCAATTTCCTAAACCTGGTGAACTTCAAGAATTTGATTTCACAGCTCACTTAATCAATTCCATCATTTATGAAATCATCACATTGTCGCCGCAACATCTGACAAAAAGAGCTCAAATTCCTGATCAGGGGTAACAGCTCTAACTAAACTTCAAAATTAATAGTTTCTTTTTGATTTGCTCTATTTTTACAACCAATCACGTAAACTTTCACCGTTCACGAAATTACACCAACATATTAATCTTGCTTTGTCGTTTGGAAAATTAAGCAATCATAATTCATATTTGTTCAGCTAAAAGCAATTTGATAGTTACAAGACGATTAGCTAATGACACTTAACGGCATAATCAAGTTCAGCTAGTGAAACAACCGTTAGCTAATGATACTTAACAGCATAATCAAGTTCAGCATAATCAAGTTCAGCCAGTGAAACAACCGTTACTCAAGACGATTAGCTGATGAAACTTAACAGCATAATCAAGTTCAGCTAGTAAAACAATCACTTTTGATCCAAAAAAAAGAGGAGTGAAAATGAACTTTCAAAGCAATCAAAAAAATGAAACACAAAAAAATTAATCACTGTAAATAAAAAAGAAAGAATAAGTACAAGAATATGAGTCCTTCTTTAACAACAACGAGAGGCTCGTATTCCTCCCATCGCCATTGAAATTGAACGGAGCCGATGACTTGTATACGTACGGCGCACACGGGAACCGTAAACCAGATGCATAAACCATTTTCAAGGGTTCCAGTGAGAGAGAGAATAAAAGATGAAAAGTGTGAGTTCAGTAATTAATTAATAAGACAGATCTAGAGTTTATTTGTTGAATTCGAAGCGCCGAGAGAAGCGCTATGAGAAAAATTGAAAAAAATATCAGTTCAGTTGAGATTTTTGAAATGTTATTAGTGGTAGCTTCACTGATTGATTACTTACCAACTGACACGTGGGGGATTGGATGCGAGGGTCCCGTTAGGATCATTCTCCATCGTCAATTCTTTTTGATATTTCGTAGATCGGTTTCTGTGGGGCTAGACACGTGGGCACTTTATCATTTTGTGGGTCCCGTTAGGATCATTCTCCATCGTCAATTCTTCTTTTTGATATTTCATAGATCGGTTTCTGTGGGGCCAGCCACGTGGGCACTTTATCGTTGTAATTTTTTTTTTAGGTGAAGATCAGAAACGTAAGGCCGTGGATCGGGAAATATTTTATTGATTTGTATATTTTGGGAGGAGTTTCTAGTTTCAACTTTTTACTTTCTAATTTGGAGAAAAAGGTTCCCTTTTTTTGCGGATTCGATGTAAATATTGAGTGAAATGTTTCTGCTTCTGCATTATCTTCAATTGACCAATCGGATGTGGGCCATGTGGTCATCTCCTCCCATCATTTCAACAAAATAACAGGAATATTTACTGTAAAAGGAAATTGACCAATCTTCGGAATAGTTGATAAATATATTTTATGAATACATAATGAGCGTATAATTTTATTTTTAAACCAATAAAAAAGATTATGTGTATAAAAAAATTATTTAATTATTTAACAGTGATTCTGCCGTTATTCAATACATATATCATTATTGTTGGTGAAATAGTAGTGATGGAGGTACTCTATCAGTATTTAATGAGTACATAATTTTAATTTTAAATCAATCAAGAGAAGTTGTGTGTGCATATAATTTAATTGATTTTTTCAAAATTTAAGTTTTTATTTAGTATCAAATAATCACTTTGTTGTTAACAGTGTTATTTTCATAAGAGTTTGATGACGTTATAAGGACACTTATGTCAAACAGTCTTATTATATTTTGAAGTGAAATTACCCGCACACTATCTATAATTTATCAAATTATCTTTGCACCACTTCCATTTATGTGACGGTACATGAAACCATTATCACAAAAAAACACAGAAATTTATACCGGGTCTTCGGACAATACTCGTTCACACGAGTTTTTTTTACCTTTATTTATATGAGGATGTCAATACTCATACCTGACTCATCCAACCAACGCGTATAGAAAATTATACATGACATGTCCAACCAAAGAATAAAGAAAATAAGAATGACAATCTAGGAGAGGAATTTATTTATTTGTTAAATTCAATTTATATTAAAAAGAATATTATCCATAATTGGTGAGTTATTTTTTATAAATTCATTAATTGTGTATTTCGTACATATATGTTTTTGAAAAATTAATGTAAAGAAATTACGCCGTGAACCATAATGACTAAATGAATATTAGTTTAGGATTTATCTATCAAATGAATTTTGATATTATGATTTATTTAGTTAATGAATGGAATTTGAATCCCTATATTTTGATCTTATTCGTTTAAAATTAAATACAATTTCGGTTCACTAATTCATGTTGCTACCCTTGGTCCCCTAGCACCGGATTTCCGTGGGTCCCACCCCACGAGGATTTTTGATGACCCTATGTATTACTACTATCTTCAATATGCTTGAACCTGCTTGACACTATGAATGACAAAAACCCGGGCCACATTTTGCGCAAAAAAAAAAAAAAAAAACTAAATTTTAATATTTTTATTATATTTTTATCCCAGGTAAATGAGTTAAAAATTCCTTTCTTGAAACTTAAAACAAAATCTTAACCACCGTTCATAAATCTATGAACCTTAAGAAAATATTTTTAATATAATTTCAAACACTCGAAAACGAACATTAAGACATTGTTTGGTGTAGAGTTTAATAAATTTATAAATTAATATTTAAACGCTACTTTAAATATATAATTAATTATAGGTTATACTCTTACAAAATTGAACCGCACGAACACAACCATAACTTATAAGTTAATTAATAAACCAATTTATATTCTGAATGCAATATTCTTTACCAAACTGAGTCTAATTATCTATATAAAAGCGGATTATTTTCACAACTTTAATATCTTTTCTCAAACAGCAAATGGCATCATATGATGTAACGTCCATTGTCCTTCTCCTTCATGTAATATTGTTGTTTTTATCGCCTGATGGTGAGTGGCTACTTGTCTCTTGAGGACCGCAGCAAGTCATGAAAAAGCTCACAGCACATCATGTGTGATTCCAAGAATATACTATACCATCATGAATGGTGGAAGCATCTTCCCTTATAAATCTCAAATACCTTATTTTTTTGGCCCGACCAGCTGGGCCTCACATGAATCATAACAAATTGGATGAAGACGTCTGTAATTTAATAATAATAATAATACTTCGATCTTTTGAGGTTTTATAGATGATTCAAAATTTTCTCTTATA